>VDFB02252616.1:33304199-33324408 GCA_007258455.2 Sequoia sempervirens
AAGGCATTGAATTGTTTGATAAAATGCTTTGGTAGACATCTATGAAAAATGTGGCAGTATAGAAAAGGTAGTGAACTATTTGAAAAAATTCTTCAAAAAAATGTGGTCTCATGGTGATGGAATGCCATAACGAATTCCACAACAAGCAAATTGCTATGGATTGTCATGGCATTCCATTACCATGAGACCACATTTCTTTGAGGCCTTTTTTGAAACAAGCCTAATCGCCTTGTCTATGCTATTGCTTACTATTGTGCTTTGATAGATTTTTTCCAAGCATCCATAGCTTGTCGAAATCACCTGTTTTAGGCTTTTAGCCATAGCGGCAAGGAAGTTAACTGTTTGATAAAATGCTTTGGTAGACATGTATGAAAAATGTGGTAGCATAGACAAATGTCACCATCTGATATTTATGTAGTTGTAGTATGTTTTGTGCAATGAAATTAGCGATATGAATATAACCAACAAAAATCTATTTTCTATAATTCATGGATTGAACTCTCTATATTTTATATGCTCTCAATGTCCTCAGATGCTATGGAAATGCCATTAATTTTTAAAAGTAGTATGCTATGTGTGATACTATCAACAATGTAATTATATAATCGATTAATTTTTCTTTACATAATCTAACGTATTTCAAACTTTTATAGGTCACTTCCAACACATCAAAGGAAACAAAGGAAAGACTAGAAAGACATGAGCAACACAAACTTGGTGCTGGTGGTTATATGAACTTAGCCACACAAATTGTAAGTATCAAAAAATGAAATATAGTATCCAAATAATAAATTGAAAACAATTTTGGTTTTATCACACCATAGAAGCAAAAATTCATGATCTTATGAAAAAATGTAGGGCTCTAAATTCAATAGAGTTCCCATAGAAGAGGACCTAAAGATTTGCTTCCAACAAGGCTATGGAGCCATGGCTAAACACCTAAGAGTCTTGGCTAGGCAAACACAATCTTCCATTGCATCCGACACACAGGTAAATAAACTCAATAAAGTTTATTTAAAATTGAATACTTGTGCAATCTATTCAATATTAATTTCCACCATAAAGTAATTACATGCCTATTTGTTTTAAACATTCAAGCAATGATGATATTGCACATGACATTGGAATGCAGCATGGTGAGGGTGGAGCACAACATGTAGATGAAGGTCATGGTGTGCATCTCTAAGATTACTTTAGGAGCATGTAGAGCGTGATCAACATGTTGAGAATGATCCAGCTAGAGAAGATCAGGAATATGATGTGGCCCCATCGGGTAAAGAGGATCACTCTAAAGTTATTTTAAACATATTTAATTGCAATTGGTGTATTAATTAATGTAACCTTTCGTGTTTCAACTTTAGAGCATGTAGATGTGATCAATGTGTTGAGCATGATCAGGCTAGAGAAGATCAGGAACATGATGTGGCCCCATCAGGTAAAGAGGACCACCTTCATGTTCTCTTTAACATATTTAATTTCAATTGGTGTATTAATTAATGTAACCTTTTATGTTTCAACTACAGATCAGGATTTAGAGGGTGTTCAACATGTTGAGCATGAGTCTATAACAAAAGTTCAGGAACATGATGTGGACCCATCAGGTAAAAAGAACCACTCTAATGTTCTTTTAATTAATCAAATACTTGTAACAATAATAATAAAACATATCAGTTTAACATTTCTTTCTTATTGCAGCAGATCCCCCCTTGAAGCAGCGTCCACGTCATGAGCAGATGACTATGTGTACATTAAGATCACAAGCAGAGGGAAAAACAACTAAAGGGGGATAGATATTGATTTAGAAAATGATACTCCACTTCAGCTTTATGTAGCTTTGAAAAAGAAAAAGAAAAAAAAAAGTGATTGTAATTATATCATGACAACCATATTTTTGATAATATGTAAAAACTAAAAGAATGAATATTATATGTTAATGAATGAATGTGAATATGTTGATTAATGAATGTTATATGTTAATGAATGAACGCTATATGTTATTAATGGATGAATGAATGAATGTTATATGTTATTAATGGATGAATCAATGATTAATGTTATAAGATTGGGTATGGGGAATTGAGAGTGATGTGAGGGGGGGCGAGGGGCCAAATGAGCTTCCACCGTCACGTGGTTGGCCTTGTTAAGTAGAGAATATTAAACTATACTCAAAAAAAAGAGAAGCTCAATAAGGTAATGTACTTTTCAATATAAGAAATGCATCGTTTGAAGCATCAAACCAATATGCAGTCTATATGTATGATCAGTCGTCAGTCTCCGCAATGGTACATTTGCACGAATATATTTTTTTTTTTATAAAAAATTGCTTCTTCGTCGCAATTTCGACGACAACCACCGATGAATCAACAGAAAGGCTCGACGAAGTTGCTATAGCTGTGACGACGATTTCGTCGTAACTCCCTACCCATTTCGTCGCCCTTCCGACAATCTTTCGGCGTTGCTACCACGCTACTCCCTGCCCATTTTGTCACACTTTCGACAAACTTTTGGTGTTCTTCCGATGCTACTCCTTGCTAATTTCATCTCAAAGTCAACGAACTCTTGGTGTTGTTTCGACGCTACTACTTGCATATTTTATTGCACATTCGACAAAATTTTGGTGTTGTTTCGACACTACTACTTGCCTATTTCATCGCAATTGTGACGAACGTCTTCTATTGTTTCGACGCTACTGCTTGCCCATTTTGTCGAACCAGCAACAAAATTTTGGTGTAATTCATTGGTGGATACACAAAGTTTTCGTCGATATTCCGACAAAATCCCGAGGTATTTCACGATGCCGTCGACCGACGATTCTTTGCCGTTATTTCGACATTTAATTTGTTGTCAGACTTTCGATGAAAAAATAGTGACAGAAAGATTTTCGCCATTGTGTCGCTCTTCCGACAAAGATTTTTTGAACGACTGACGAACGACCGTCAGAAAATGGTGTCAAATCCAGTAGTGAGTCAACATTTCTAAATGGTGAACTGGAAGAAGAAGTGTATATTGAGCAACCTGATGGATTTCAATTGACTGATCAGGGAGATATGGTTTTCCGATTGAAGAAAGCATTGTATGGACTTAAGCAAGCCCCAAGAGCATGGTATGCCAGATTGGACAATTATTTGTTGAAGCTTGGATTTAATAAAGGTACTGCTAATAGTAATTTGTATTTCAAGATTGATCATGACAAATATTTGATTGTTGAAGTCTTTGTTGATGATATCATTTTTGGAGGAGATGATAGTTTGTGTATGAAGTTTGCTGATGAGATGCAGAGTGATTTTGAGATGTCTATGATTGGAGAAATGCAATTCTTTTTGGGATTGCAAATTACTTAGCTAGACAAAGGGATCTTTATATCTCAATCCAAGTATGTGAAAGAACTGCTAAAGAAACTTTTGGTATGGAAGATTCAAAGCCATTTGCTACACCTATGGTGACAGGATGTAAGTTGACACAAGATGATGATTCTCCTAAAGAAAATTAGACCAGATACAGATCCATGATTGGTGGATTTCTCTATTTGACTCAAACTAGACCTGATATCATGAATATTGTATGCATTGTTGCAAGATTTCAAGCTGATCCAAAGGAATCTCATGTGACAACTGTGAAGAGGATTTTTAGATACTTGAAGGGGACAATTGATTTTGGGCTGTGGTATCCTAAAGATGATGACCTTTGTGTAATGCCCACAATATAACACATAAAATGGGAACACAACTAACAATTTTTTTCTCTTTTTTTTCTAACACCAATA
Organism: Sequoia sempervirens; assembly: GCA_007258455.2. Lineage (NCBI taxonomy): Eukaryota > Viridiplantae > Streptophyta > Pinopsida > Cupressales > Cupressaceae > Sequoia > Sequoia sempervirens. The sequence goes on from VDFB02252616.1 coordinate 33,307,963, forward strand.
CTGTGGGGTAACATCACCATACACAACAGTAGTCTTGATGAAGTTGGCATATTCATTAGATTATGTACATATTCCAAGTTCTTTGGGCATGCCACCTTTTCAAGCATTGTATGGAAGATCATGCAGGACTCCTTTGAGTTGGGATCACATAGAGGATAGAGTGGTTATTGGACCAGATTTGGTGCAGGATATGGAGTGGCAAGTAGATCTGATTAGGCAACGTCTGCAGGAGGCACATGACCGTAAAAAGAAGTATGCTGATGCTAAGAGAATTGATAGAAGCTTTTTAGTGGTGACCGAGTATTCTTGAGAGTGAGACCACATAAGAGTCCAATTCGTTATGGGAAGGGCTCTAAGCTTGCACCCTGATTTGTGGGACCATTTGAGATCTTGGAGCGGATAGGTCTTGTAGCTTATCATTTAGCCTTGCCACCTAGCCTGTCACACATCCACGATGTGCTTCATGTTTCAGTTTTATGACATTATGTGCATGATGATTCTCATAAACTAGATTAGGATGCCTTGCAGGTGGAGTTAGAGGGGCAGCTAGCATTGGAGCCCATTCACATTTTGGATATTTGAATGCTGGCTTGTCAAGGGCGAGAGCTGGACCAGGTTAGGGTCCAGTGGGACAAATATGATGAGGTTGCTACTACATGGGAGGATGTTGCTCAGTTGATGGCACTATACCTGCACCTCTTTGATGACTTCTAGGAGGAGGTTCATTCCTAGGGGGGGAGGATGTGAGACCCACCAGTGATACTTGATACTATGCTATTTTATTATTTTGGACAGATAGTTTGATTTTTGTTTTAACTGTTAGACATTATGTTTTGATACAGATTGATGCTTTATGATGCTATTAATATTATGATGTTTTGACATTAGACCTTGTCTTTGATTTCATATTATGGTGATGCAAACGTTAGACCTCATAAATTGGATATTATTGATTATTATGGATGCTCAAGTAGAATTAATAAAATTTATGAATTTTGAATTATTGTTACTATATGAAAAAAAATAAAAAATGCATAAATGTTATTAGGAGGATTCAATGATGAATTTATGTGACTATTGTAACTATTAATTGATTTTCTAGTGTGATTTAACTATGATGCAAATTGTATGATGTGAATATATATTTTTTAGTTTCTTTGACTATATGATTTTATTGGATATATTAATGTGTGAAATTGAGTGTGCAGGTACAAATTCCATGGCCAATGGAATTGGAGGTCTTCAAGGAATCCTATGTAAATACCCAGTGAATGCCGACTATAGTCCATGGGGACTATAGTCTTATTGTGTTGTAAAATTTGTAAAGTGGTTTGAGACTTGAATGTTATTGTTACTATATAGCTTTATTTTAAGTGTTTAAGTTGCATTTAATTTGTAAAATTTTAAGTGGAGGTATTTGAGATTTTTTTTATCTTTATTTTCTTTACTGACTAAAAAGGGGTTAAAAAGGTTATTTTATGTTTTTTTTTGTTTTTTTTAAACCCCTAGGGTGTTAACCCAAAAGTTAGGCACTTAGTTCAAGTTATATTTTGAACTAAAATCAAGATATGACCTCTCAAAAAGGCCTAGCTTTAAGGGTGACGAATTTGGATTTGGAATGTGTTGTAAATGGATCAATTTTAACAAGATCCACATTTATCTTTATTGTTTTAAAGCAAGATTGGTTTTTGGAAACAAATTTTTGGGAATTTCTATTTATCTCTTTCTTTTTTGATGGTTGGGGAATTGGTTTTCTTTTGGGAAAATTGGTATTCTTTTCTGGTTCTAGTTTTTGGAAGAATTTTTTTGGGGTGAAATAGAGTCCGAAGGAAAAGCTTGGGTGCTTCCACAGTTTTCTTCGTGGAAAGCGTAAGAGGTTGGTTTCAATCCCTCTGTGTTGTTTTTGATTGAATCTATTAATTTTTGAAAAGATTGAGTATTCATTTGAAGTATTATTTTGTTGTTTGTTTTACTTTATTGGATTGTATGGGGATGGCTCTCTCAAATTTTGAGAGCTTCCCAAGTATGGGGTTGAGAGAGGATGGACCTCCAATGGGGAAAAGTCCAACCTTTGAGAAGGTGGAGATTTTGGGTATGAGTACCCACATTATTGGAGTATGGGGTTTTTGGGTATGAGTGCCCAAGATTATTTTGTGGAGTTGGATGGATGGAGAAGTGGAGAGAAGTTGTGATACTGCACATATCTTTATTTAAATATTCATGTTTCCCCATTGGGTAGTGATATCTCCTAAGTCTCCCCCTTTCTGGAATCTTTGAGAAGATTCAATGTGCATGTGAATCCCTGGGTTTTTGGGTGTTATTGTATTTATTTGTGTGTTTGATGTTGATGCATGTTTGAGAATGTGTGTAACCCAATTCCTTTGATGGCCTCCAAGCTCGGGGGTGACTGGTTTTCCGGTCTACAGTTGGGTGGTGAGCACCCCATTGGCTACAGGAAAAAAATTGTGTTATGTGTAGGTTCTACATATTTTTTTCGAAGAGATCTTCCAGTTTTGAAGAAGTTGCAAAGAAAACAACTGTGTTCTTTTGTAAAAGTTATTGTAAACTACCTAGTTGGATAGATTGTAAAAGTCCTGTATAACTTTCGTAAAAAAAAAAACTTCTTGGTCTATTGCAAAAGTTTTGTGATACTTGCTGAAAAGAGATCATTTTACTATTCAATTACATTATGTGAATAAAATTGTTATTTTAAATACATTTTTTGTAAAATAATGTGCATTCTTACTTATGGCTTTTGTGAAAAGAAAATACATACAAAAATGGAAAATAATTAGATTTGTTTATTGCAAATTCTACATGCGAATTGTGAAAATAAATAGACCAATTCAAATATAGATTAAATGGATAAATTCCTTACATCTGTTTCTTTACAAAATTTTTTATGAACTCTCAACTTGAAAGAATGGTTGTTAGAAGAAAAGAAGGAAATTTTGTGCATGCATGATTGGAAATTTGAAATTTTAGTAGAGAATATATATTTATGGCCTTCTTGAAATTTGTTTAACATTCAATGGATATCTGAATTTCTTAAATCACGGAGACTAAAATGATAATTACATTTCGCTGTAAAGTTAGAAAATTGATATGCAGCCATAGTAATACAAAAATTGATATCTGATCTTCAGGAATTCTTATGCACACCCTTGTTGTGTCTGTTGTTTTAACTTTTTATGGAGTACTTCTAAATATATTTGCGGACCTACAAATCAAACAACAAACTCTGGAAGTAAATTAGATTCAAAATTAGATAAGAATTTTTATCAAATATTGTCAAATACGTAAACCGAACAAGCAGGCCCGAAATCTTAATTTTTTTGCTTACTCGGGTTGCTCTCACATAACTCCCTGTTGATATTTATAAAATACATAAATAAATTAATTAAAACTACAACATCGTTTAGGATCAAAAACCATGCTTGCTCTTCATGCCGATATTAGTTCTCAGACTTCCAATGAAAAAAAAATCAGATAAGGATGAAACGCTAGATAATTGCTATGCAGAAGAACTTAGGGTTGATATTTTTTTTTAAAGTTAATTGCACACACAACAAGTTTAGGCATAAGGATATCTAAGGAAAAATCCAGATTTTCTAAACTAGACTTCAAATTATATAAAAAAAACTGTTTGACGGTGAGTTTACTTCGTTTTCCACATTGGGCTATCTTTTACCGCATTCACTGTGTACTCAAACTTTAACCCATGATTAAAGGAATCCTTTTCCAATTGTGTGGTGCTTTTCTGCCACTGTTATTTTTTTTGTTTTTGTTTATTGTTATCAGCGATAACCATATTAAAGAATCGCTAATACTATGAATAAAAAAATAAAAAAATAAAAATTAATTGTAATTAAATAATATTTTTTAAGTGACACTATGTGGACGGAGTACAGCTAAGACATACGAGAAAAAACAAAAAACAAAAGAAATAAATCAATGAAAGTTTGTTTTATGCGTGAGTGTTATGCCAAGTGGGTAGGCGTTGAAATTTCCTATTTAGGGTTGTATGCCATTCCTTCTTAATGAACCATCTTCACATTTAAATACATCGAATTACCTCTCATCATTAGTAATTTAAAACTTCTTTTAATTTTCCCATTCTCTTATAAGGGTTATATGAATTTATTTAAAATGAGAATATGTTCAAAGATAAATTTTTATTTTTGTAAGGCTAGAATTTCTATTGTCCTTATTTCGTTGTCTTTTAGTCTCTTTTATAATAAATATAATATCTCTATATGAAGCATATGATATCAAATTAATAGTATAAGATATTTTTTTTATAATTATAAATGTTTTCTCTTCTTAAAAAATATATTATTATTAAATATAGGATAATTATTGTTTTTACATATATAAAGAATAAGTAATCAAATAAATAAATAATAGTTAGAAAATTGATGTGAAAATATTGATAGATAGAAATAGATAAATTGGAAAATTTATTATAGTGTTAATAAATTTAAAATTTCCTTTTATTAAATACACATATATGTATCATATGTATTAAAATGATTTCAATCTTTTATCCACTTACTTTTGAGATTAATGAACTTGGAATATTTACATAATCTAATGAATATGCCAACTTCATCAAGACTACTATTGCATATGGTGATGTTACCCCACAGTGTTGGTGTTAGAAAAAGAGAAAAATTGTTAGTTGTGTTTCCATTTTATGTGTTAAATTGACCTTACTTTGCGTGCCTTTATTGATGCTGATTGGGCAGGAGATGTGAATGAAAAAAAGAGTACTAGGGGTGGTGCATTTTTCTTGGGAAAGAAGCTGATTTCATGGTTAAGTAAGAAGCAAAATGCCATTTCTTTATCTACTGCAGAGGCATAATACATTTTTGCTGCTAACAATTGTACTCAAGTATTGTGGATGAAGCAGATGTTGAAAGATATCAGAGTTGTGTATGATTTTACTATTGCTATATTTTGTGTTAATTCAAGTGCAATTAACATTTCTAAGAATTTGGTGTTGCATTCAAAAACCAAGCATATATCTATCAAGTTTCACTTTTTGAGAGAGAAGGTGAGTGAAAAGGAAGTCAGATTGGAGTATGTGCCCACTAAGGAATAGATTGCAGATATCTTTACCAAGCTATTTCCTAAGGATACTTTTGAGTATCTCAAAGGGAAGCTAGGGGTGATTATCCCTCCTAATCAGAATTAAGATGCATTGACTTACATCAATCCTATATTTCATAGTGATATTTTGTGATCCAGATTGATGTTGTGGTGGCTACTACTCAGGGGGAGTAGTCAGATGTTCAGAAATGTGGTTCAGAGCTTGTGCGGAGAAAGATAATGTGTATCTTTGTCATTGATGTCAAAGGGGGAGAAGAGTCATGTGAAAAACTATGAAAGAGCCAAGGAGAAAAGAGTCAAAATCTATGGGGGAGAAAGTGCTAAGAGAAGGTTGCGTTGATGGTGTTTTTCACATCATGTGTTGCCATCAATGCCAAAGGGGGAGATTGTTGGATATTGATGATATGTGGTTGTCATTGATGTCAACACTATTGGCATTAATGTCTTTAAGGCTGTATATATCGAAGATATTGAGAAAATTGTAATAAAAGAAGTTGCAGGTTGTTAGTGAAGTTCAGTATGGTGGCTAGCTCAGTATATTGATGATAAGAGGTTGCTGATTAAAGGTTTTGTTTATGAGTATATCTAGTCTATCCACATGAAGTTTCAAAGGTTCGCATGAAGATTTGATTGAGTTATGAGTATCTATGTTCTGACAGTTGCTCTGTTATTCTAGTTTGTTTCCTGAAAGAAGATGATGTAATTCTAGTAATCTAAGTTGTTGTGGATGCTTCTGTGGTGATTCATGATGCTTGTGGATGTTTCTAGAATGTTCTCTATCTGTGTTGTTGGTCCAAATTGATAGTTGTGCTCGTGATTGGTGATTTTATTTTGTGATTTCGTGTTTTTCATGTTCACCGCTGATAGAGTGATTGTAGCATGTTGTAGATCTTCGAGGCATAATTTTTGAAGGTGTTCCATATTCGAGAAAGTTGTTTTTGGTCCTTACTATGTTTTGGTCAACTATGTTTTGTTTGCATTGAAAAATTGTTTATTGATTTGGGCCGATAGTTTGTACACATTTTATATTTTGTTTGGCCGACATGTAGTTGGAGTTATCCTTAGTTGCAGATATATATGATCGATTGTTTGTGTGATGTATGTGTGTGTTGTGAAGTATGTCAAGCGCTAAGTGTGAATAATGTTCTAATCTTTCAAAGGCAGAAGTGAAGTGCAAAAAGGAGTGACCAGAAGAAAGAGTTTATGTGCTTAACGAGAATTGTAATCATGCATTAGCAGATGCTATTTTCTTAGTTCAAAATATTTTGGATGTAATCTGAATGTGTTTGTAAGATAGTGAGTCTTCTTTGGCTAGTGAGCTCTAGGCAGTGTGCCTGAATGCATGTGCATTCCCCATTTTATATACTTTTAACAGGGTATAATCTTGTGGACTAACCTCCGTCATGGTTTTTCCCCTAATAGGGTTTCCACGTAAAAAATCTTGGTGTTATGTGTGTTTCTGATGTGGTGATGGTTTATGCTTTCATGTTTATTTATCAGATCTAAGAATAAGTTTAATTTCTGTGACAACTGATTCACCCCCCCTCTCAGTTGTTTTCCCTTGTGTTGCCATCACTTTAGTGCAAAAACTTATTTGTATGGGTTATTATTGGAGACATATGGAGAAAGATTGTTTTGATTATGTTAAATGATGTCACAAATGTAAAGAACATAGTAATGTTACTCATGCTCGTGCTTCTGAACTTCATGCTCAAATTCCTATTTTGTTATTTTTAGTATGGGGATTGGATCTTATTGGAAAAATTTCACCACCTTCTTCTGCTGGGCATACATTCATAATAACCACAACTGACTATTTCACAAAATGGGTCAAAGCTATCCCTCTCTAATGAACAAACACTGAAGTAATTTGTCATTTCATATTGGAACATGTAATCACTCGCTTCAGTCTTCCTTCCACAATCATTTTTGACAATGGAACTCCATTTAAGAATAACGAAGTAAAGAAATTTATTGAAACATTCAACATTCAACATCGATTTTCCACACCTTATTATCCACAATCTAATGGACAAGCTGAAAGCACTAATAAGATTATGGAATGAATCCTAAAGAAAATTGTTAACAAACATCATAAGGATTGGCATACACAATTACATTATGCACTTTAGGCATATCGAACGAGTGTCAGATTGTCTACAGGTACTACACCTTATAACCTTGTTTATGGTACTGATGCAATCATGCCCTTGGAGTTAGAAATTCCTACATTAAGAATTGCTCTTCAAGATCTTATTGATGATACCACTTATAAAGATCAACGATTACACTAGCTTGAGATTCTTGATGAAAAGCACACTAATGCTCTTGAACATCTCCAAGCTTACCTTAAACAAATTCAGTGAAAAACATAGTATACATGTCATTCCTCACACATTTCAAAAAGGTGATTTTGTTCTCTATGAGAATCAATGTAATACTAGTACTGATAATGAAGATAAAGATAAATTCAGTCCTAATTGGTTAGGGCCTTATGTAGTTGACACTAGTTATGGATCAAGTGCTTACGTTCTAACAGAACTTGATGGAACCCCTCTTGAAGAGCCAATTAATGTTGCACATTTGCGGTGGTATTACTTCTATTTTTCTTGAATAGTATGATTCCAAAGTAGTGTTTAAAGTTATTTGGTCTTCTACTAAATACTTTCACATTACTTTGTTCTTGAAAATTGATCATGTGTTTGTCTTGAACACTAGGGTAATTATTTCAGTTTTATAATTACTTTAGATCTTCATACTATTCTCTTTTTCATCTTGTGTTAAATTTGATCCTTATAAGGCTTACAAGTGTATCTAATTTAACATGTTTTCTTTTCCATAATCATGTTATATCTAAGATAAAACTATAAAATGTTTTACATTTAAATCACATCAATTAAGCCAACAATAATTAAATAATTAATCACATTGCTATTTCAACACATTGTAAAACATCAAATACTTATATAGATACATCAAAGGTTTTTGTGTACATCTCAATATCATAGTCAACATCCCTTGGGTTTGTGAGAACTCACTCCCTCTAGCTTTGGCATTTGTTCCTTGATCCCTGTCCATTGTGAAATGGTTGTGTGAGATCGTGATCATGAACTACTAACTTTGAGTGCATACTCTAGACCCTGTACTCATCCAAGAGCCACAAGTCACTCCTCTGCCATCTAATCTCTCTCTGCTCATAGCTGTGCTAACTCTACATGCAGTCTCTCCACCTCTGCTGGAGTCTAGGATGAGTATCCTGCACTCTCAGCTTGATGGAGTTTCCTCCTCATGCTCTCATATGCTACCCACAACCTTGCGAAAGGTATGAGTGACTCTAGCTCCTCCTCCAAGATTGGTGGGGGCACGTACTTAGAGTCCAATTCCTCCTTATCAATGGATACTGGCACTATCTTTGTAGCAGCCTGACGATAGAACTCTCACTAGTCTCTCTTCACTCCTGCAAGATAGAAACAATTCATAATCAGTAACATCATCATGATATATATACATCTAAATAAAACATCAATACTAAAATACATGTATAAAATCAAAGATCATCACCTATATCTCCAGCACACTATGGGATGTCAACCTCATCCTCTCTAGGGGGCATGGATGATGTGCTAGCCTCTCTCTGACTATGGATATTGATGTCTATTGTGGCTACTGCATGTGATCTAATCACATTGGTGTGTGAGGACTCTCCTCGCTCATGTCGATCCTCAGTCACTACCTCATCACCCTCACTTAGGGGTGGCTCCTCCTTGTATTTCTCCTCATAGTCATCCTCATCCTCCTCTTCTCTATCTTGTTCCTCATAGTTAGGATTGACCTCTGAATCATAATCATCATCGATCACATCAATGAAAATATCTACTAGCCTGTACTGCCTATCCTCGACCCTCTCCTCTAGCTCATCACCTCTGTTTGCTACTACTCCTGGATCGCCTATCAGAATGTCCATTAGATATACAAGAGATGGTGATGATGCTATCCACCACTCCTCATGCTCATTTGTGCTGCCGACATCATCTACATCGGAGACAGGGCTTTGGTCATCATCTGATGCATCAGGGTCACTATGGACAACTTGGTCTAGATAGTGAGTCAAATCATATCACCTAGCCTCGGGGAACTCCGCACAGATCTCTTGATAAGGGCCATGCCCTCAGTGGTGTCTGCACCTATCCAAACTGTCACATGACTCGACCATAATAGAAAGGATGTACAACATAATCATGTCACATAGCTAATAATTTGTCTCTCTGCATCCTCCTTAGCTGTAGTGTGGGATTTGGCCACTGTAGTGTCAGTAGATAAGGTCTCCATAAGACCTCATCTACCTCCAACCAGTCAAATTTCACCCTCCAAAATAATACATCACCATACTGCCATAAGTGTCATAGCGGATAGCTGAAGGCTCAGGGATATCCTGTGACTGTCATATAGGGGAACCTGATGGGTCTGGTACATGTAATATGCTCGAGGCACCACACCTATAGAAGTGTACAATGCACCATACTATCTATCTCTTGATAAACAAATCAACCAAGATCATAGTACAGATGTGCTAGGATACAACATCCCCAAGTGTACACTATCCTCTCCTCATACATCCCTCAAATCAAGTGAGCCAATCCTCCATCAAGGTGTGATGCTTGTTCATCAAGATTGAGAACCAGAGCCACTATGTGCATCACAATCCACCTCACTATGGGGGCACATGAATATAGTAGCATGGGAAGCTCAATTCGCACTCTCACATGCTCATCATGAACATGTCCACATAGGAAGTACTATATATCCCTCTTCATCTCACAGAATGATCAATCACCTTGGAAATATACCTGCTCTCTTTGAATAGACACATGCAAAATGTGGTGTATGTCCTCAAGGGTGATGATCATCTCCTCGGTAGGCAGATGAAATGTGCATGTATCGACATCCCAATGCTCACATAGGGCCATTAGCATGGCATCATGGTATCTCATAGGTGACATCAAGTATGCCCAATAGATTCCTACTACTTGTAGATGCTCTATCTCCTCTGTTGAAAGTGTTGGAGCATGATTTCTAAGTAAAGTATGTTGCCTCCCCCCTAATTGTTGACATGATCAAGCAGGTACCTATCCAAATCATCATAATAAACTCTATAATTCATCTAATCACTTCAATTTTCTCATTACTCATCATTCAATTGTGTTAAAGTTCATCTTAGATTGTTCTTTCCTAAAGGCCCTAGATACTTTAGAACTCTTTTGGGACTCTTCATGAAGAAACAAGACACTTTGTGAACTAATGGGACACTTTACGAAAAAAGGGGATGCTTTGTGAAATTTTCTTCCAAAATCCTAAATTATCCTATCCATGCATTAAAAATCATTAAATCATTACAAAAATCACTAAGTCAAAGCTGCATAATCCACTCACCTCATTCACCAGCTCGTCGCGCGCTACCTGCTCTTGCAGTTCCTCTAGTCGCGAAGGTGTGTAATTCTATCTGCTTGGCATCTTCTTGTCTCACTCATTAATCTCATGCTACAAGAATGTAAACTACAATAGTAAGTTACAAATTAATTTCTTCTATTCCTTTTAACTTATTTTCCTCACTTTTACTCTTATGCATTAAAATAGCGTTATTATCGCCTCTTTTCTTCAAATCAACATAATGAGAGCTAGGGAAATCCATTTTTGACTTCATTTGATGCATTGGAATCATGATTCTGAACTCCCCCTCATCAATCATCTATCGCTACATAGCATGGTACTTGGAAATTCCCTACGATATGATCATTCTTATTCAACATGGCTAGATTGCTACCTTGATTCCACCTCTGTAAAGCAAGCAGAATCAAGGGGGGGCATACATCTACCCTCAAATTTGATTTCTAAAAAGTTAGATATAAGAATTTTTGGACCTTTAATGAATGTGTGTTACAGGATGCAGTTTCTAATATTGTGGTTTTACAAATAACTACACTGGGGGCTTCATTCTCCTATCTTTTGAATGAATATCCTTTAAAAAAAGTGCATTGTTTAGAGTCCTTTAGCTTACATATGCACATAGATTCATATGGGTGCTAAAGTGGGGGCTAAATGTTCCATAGAAAATTGGACACTCTTGAGAAAAGAGACAATTTCATGCCTAATTTGGACCCATTCATGCAACATTTATAGGCCCCTATGACCCATTATTTTTGATCTAAAGGCTCGTTTTCCTTGAGATATCATCTCAATTCTAAAAAACAACACTTAATTCATTTGCATCCTAAAAATACACCTCCAAAAATTATTAGTGGGATCCATTCGCTACCTTGGGTGAATGAGTCCTCTTTGGTGGGACCCATTTTCCATGGGTGGCAAATGAGTCCCCTTTGGGGGGAAATTCAAATTTAAGCAGGAATTCAATTAATTCAACTCTATTTTTCAGAGAATGTCGGTCTCTTAGGTCTAAATAATGGGAAAATTAGGTATTGTTGCCTATAAATACACCCTTAAATAATTTTTCATAATCTTAAGTCATTTTTCACAAGCAAAATCAAAAATCAAGAATCAAGAGTCTTCACAATAAGTTTTATCAGTTTTTTCTACAACAAAGTTGAAGCTTTTGGACAACAAGCTAGGGTTTTTGTAGGTCTTCAAGCTCACTTTCTATTCAAGATCTATCATTTCAAAGGGTTTGTAATGGATGGCTATGGTGAATCATGGATAAATCTAGGTTGAGGAGATGCAACTAGCCATCAAATCACACCTAAGAAAAAAGTGATTGCATCTTCCATTGCATTTGTATGTCATTTAATTCTATTTGATATTTTTTAGGGTTTCTTGGATTGAAGTCTTGCATCATTCAAATCACTTTTATTCATGTTATTCTAGAACAATAGGATAGGATCTTACATTACTTCGGATTTTCCTAGTCTTTAACACACTTAAGGCTAGGGTTTTATGTAGAATTTTATCTATTCAAGGTTTAAATACCTAACTAGGGGTTTGAATAAGGAAAAACCCCCCATTAAACAATTTTAAACTATTTTGCAGAGATTTTTAGAGATACAGTTTCGAGTCTCCGTCAGAAATTCCTGTACAAGTGTCAAGGTTCAGATCTGAGACTTCAATTTTTTTGGAATTCGAGAAGGGACTAATTTTCCATGGATGGCGAATGAGTCCTCCTAGGGGTGCTTTTCACAATTTTATAAAGATTCAAATTTGTACAGTGCAGAAATCAGTTTCTGGCTAGAAATCCCTAATTCAGGACTAATTCGCTCTAAGTGGCGAATGAGTCCCAGTCAGGTAAAAGGTCACATTTTCTAGGTTTCCAGTTTGATTTCCAATCTTCATTAGGCTTACAAGTGCACACATTTCATAGTTTCAGTTTTATGTTTGATCTTAGTTTCATTTTCATTCATCCCCTTAAGTCTTTTGCATACCTCATTGTGTTTTCAAACATTGTACATTTCATTCATAGTTTGTCTCTTGCATCATTTAGTTGCATTTACAACATTGCATTTAGCATTAGACATCTCTATTTGAGTGAGCCCTTCAATTTTGGAATTGGTGTAGTGTGGCCTAGAGGATTCTATCTCTCTCCTTTTAGGTGAAAGATCCTAAAGGTGTAAGAGAAGGACATAAAACCTTCCTCTCCCATCACACCCCAAAAATAGTTGGTTCAGAGGAGCATTGTCTAAGCTACCTCGTTCATGCCAAAGAAGATTGCCTCAAGCTTCAACCTTCATTAGGGCTATCCCTATCCCCCTCTATCTATCTCACCTCTCTCTCTCTCTCATATAGATATAAGATATAGGGTATAGCATATAGGGTGTCAGATATAGGGTTTAGGGTTTAGGGTTTAGGGTACGTAAGATATAGGGTTTAGTGTTTAGGGTACAAGGTTGATGGTACAAGGTTTAGGGTACATAGGATATATGGTTTGGGTATAGGGTATAACATTTAGATTTTGGGGTACTAGTATAGGGTTTAGGGTACAATATTGATGGTACAAGGTTTAGGGTACATTATAGGGTATAGGGTTTAGGGTACATTCGAGATGTTCATTGATTTGGACGAATGCTTCTTTGGGCTGAAGGCTTTAGTTTCTATCATTTTATTTGGGTTCAATGCCCTATATCATATTGGGAATGTAGTGTAAATTACTATACAATGTAAATTTTGTTAATGAGACTGGAACATTGATTTTCTTGAATTATTTTTTGGGGTGAAGTCTTAAATTTTTGTCTCTTTGTTTGGGGTGATCAGCTCATGTGAGATGAATGAAATTAGTTATGTTTTTATTGCATGATAGTTAAGCCTCATACCTTGAATTCTATTGCTAGAAACTATGCATGGGGTAAGTGATGTACAATGACAAGTAAATGTGAAGGGACATATGGTTAATGTGGATGAACATGAGGTAAAGAAGAGATGTAGGAAGATAAAATACACAACCAATAACATTTACATGATTTAGAACATATAGACATTAACTAGATACAACATAAAACCTCATATATGCACTTATAGTACACTAGGTAGAGCATTTACATCATATACAATAGATAGGCATTCAAAGACATAAGAAATATAACTTAAAACCCTATATATGCATGTACAATACATTTGCAACACATTGAATAGAACATTTACATTGTATAGAACAAATAGGCATAAACAATTTATAACATATACTAGACACAACATTTTTATCTCTTCTATATGATGTAAATATTATTATGTAAATCAATAAAATTTACATCATTTAGAAAATATAGGCATTAACATTACAACAACAAAAAACCCGCATATATGCACTTATAGTATAATGGGTAGAGCATTTACATCCAATAAAAGAGTTCTCATCACAAGCATAAACATTATAACTTAAAACCTCATATATGCATTTTTATTGCACTTACATCACATTGGCCATAACATTTACATCATATAGAAAAAATAGGCATAAATAGTTTACAATAGATACCAACAACAATATTTAAATAATGTAAATGATGTAAATGTTATGTAAATCAACAACATTTACATGATATAGAACAAATAGGAATTTATAGTACACCATGTAGAACATTAACATCATATAGAACAAATAGGCATTTACATAGCACTAGAAACAACATACACATCATGTAGAAGACTTGGGCCTTTACAATAAGACCTAGATTAAGATATCAACATACACATGGAAAATTACATCCACAAAGGCTTTTTTCTTTTTTTGGGTCGACCATTGAAAGTCTAATGTAGTGGTATATTTTTTTATAAATTTTTAGTCCACATGGACCCCCAAAGGTAGCATGCTCCACTATGGGACTCTCTACCCTATCATTGCACATAGAGGATAATTATTTCTTATTGTTATTATCTCATGTGTTAGCATCTACTTTATATTTTGTAACTTGAAGGTTCTATTGTTTTGTGGGTGCTTCTTCTAGTATGACTTATCTATGATATTATATAATGAATATAGTTTAATTGACTAAATTTTTCATCTACCTACATATGCATACATGTATATATACATAAATCTATCATATGGTATAATGATTAAATCTATCATATACCTACATATACATAGATGTATGTATATATGTACATATAGATACATGTATCCATATATATACATATATGTACATGTATGTATATTTATTTGTGTATATAAATACAAACATATGAATATAGATATATAAATGACTATGGTTTAATTGACTATTTTTTTGTATACCTAAATACGCATACATGTATAGATACACAAATCTAACATATGATAAAATGACTAAATCAATCATATACGTGTGTGTGTATACATATATAGAAATGTATGTATATACATGGGTATACATAAATACAAACACACACACATATATGAATACATACATATATATAGACATATACATACATACATACATACATAGATATACATATAAACCAAAACATAGAAAAATGAGTGCTTCATTAAAATGAGGGGTTCACCAATCTTACTATAAATAGAAAGGGGAAAATGGGGTATCATGCACCTATTTTCCTCTATTTCATTAGGAAAAAGATATCTCTTGAGCCAAGTTTTACTTTCAACCCTTTGGTGACTCAACTTTGAAGGAAATCTTGTTGTTTTCCTTATGATCTAGGATGGAGCAAACTTGCTGAAACAACACTTTTAGGAGAAAGACTAAAAATAGTAAATTAATCCAAAAATGCAATGCAACACATAAAATCAGAAGATTAAACCTTAATCTATTAGAACCTGCAACTTTCAGAGAGATTTGAGAGGGTTTAGTATTTTTGCACCTTTCACCAAAATACTGTTGTAGAGTGTCCTCTAGGATAGATTTTCCCTAGTGTGAATGGGTCTTTCTAGGGCTTTCTGAATGGGTCCTTTGGTCCTATGTTTGCACTCCCGAATTCTCCAGATTTCATAGTCAAAAAGTTGGGAATAATTTTTGAAAGTGAGTTTATGTGGCTTGATGACAACTTTGACATCTTTTCCAATTTTTATTTCAAGAGATCTTCAATCCTTCTTCAACCTAAGATCCACAACAAAAACACAAGAGGGAAAAATTGTTTGTTTTTGGTGAATGGGGGCTTGCCTTGGTCAAACCTTGTTTTGGTAATCAAGCCTTGAATTGAAACAATGAAACATGAAAGGAATGATGAATAACCACTTGCTATGTTGCAACTCACCAAACCCTTGATTTGAAACCCTTTTGAAGGACTGCAACTTAGTAGATCTTGCATGAAATGACTTGATTGTTGATGTGATCTTGATTTGATAACTTGAATTTTGATTTGAAACTTGAAACCTACATCACAATGTTAGCTCCAAAAACATGCATGATGCTTGATAACTTTGACATGATGCTTGAGATCTTGAATGTTGTAATAAATGCTTGAGAAATCTACTCTTGAACACCTTTGACAATAATCTTAGTTCTTGTGAAGTTCAAATAATGTTGCTTTTGAAAATATCAGTTGCTTCTAAGACTTGAATTGATAAAAGACCTTGATTTTATAGACAATTTTCTAATTTCTCAAAAGGGTAAGTGCAAAAAGATGGGGGGCCAAAAGGGGGCTTAAGTGGCCATTTTTTTTTTTAAACTAGGAAATACTGACCTTGGACGTGAAATTGAGGATAGCTACACTCAAAATTTTGAGATGCAACAGAAACAAGGATCAAAGTGCTCTGAGTCTACTTTCTAAACTACTAATTTATTTTGAAAATGGTTGAGATTAAGGGGTTCAAAAGAGGGCTATACAAAAATTGGTGTTGTTTTTGTCATAAAAACATAACATAGCAACTTTTGTACATCCCTAGCATGGTGAACCTTT
>VDFB02252616.1:33324508-33335607 GCA_007258455.2 Sequoia sempervirens
ATTTAGTCTCTAAACCATTATTTAACCATTCCCAACCATTACCTCATCATCCCAAGCCTCCGCTTGTCACCAAAACCTCCAAAAACCTCCATTTGACCATTTTAAACCCCCGTGTCATTATTCCAAACTTTTGTTCAACCATTCTAAATCCCCATACATTCTCCACAATTATCCTTAATCCCCCATTCATTCTAATTTCCCCCTAATCCACCAATAATTTCTTACCATTTGCATCTTCAAACATCACCCATAACCAAACCGTCCTAACCTTGTATTACAAAGCGGTTACCCAAATTGACCATAGCGCTTGAACTTGATTATTGGTCTTTAACTTCGACCCCAATCAATTTGCCTCCATCTTGAGGCGAATTCGGTGGCGTAAGTTATCATCTTCGAGCCAATCAATGCATTCCTACCTTAAGGTGGATTCGGTGTCGTAATCACCCTCTTAATCTATTAAAGCTCTTGGTTGTTAAGGGTAACTTCCTTTGATCAAACTCAAGGTCTCCCTCTCATCTCTTACCATCCAATAGTCTAAATCCAAACCCAAATCCGATCAAATCCAATCCAATCCAAATCCAAATCCAATCAAATCCAATCCAATCAAATCCAAATCCAAATCCCATCGAAACCTAAATCTAATCCAATCAAATCCAATCCAATCAAATCCAAATCCAAATCCCATCGAAATCCAAATCTAATCCAATCTAATCCAATCCAATCTAAATCCAATCCAATCCAAATCCAAATCTAAATCCAAATCCAAATCCAAATCCAATCAAATCCAATCCAATCAAATCCAAATCCAAATCCCATCGAAATCCAAATATAATCCAATCCAATCCAAATCCAATCTAAATCCAATCCGATTAATCGAAACCCAATTGGATCCAATCCAAACCCCATCACAATCAAATCATTCGACAAAGACATTAACCTGCTCATCTAGCATTTGCATGCCCGTTCAAACCCGTTTACAGGCAAAGAAAATGGCCGACCGTCAAGCTCAAAATGCCCAATCCAACAATCCCCAAGATCCCAAAAACACCTCATCAGATCCCAACAAAGGTACCAACATCACTCATGATCCCCATAACGATACTTCATCGCACTCCAATACGGAGAATCAGAATAACTCGCCACACAGAGAAGAGAGCATGGTTAATCAACCTAAACTCACACTTGAGGAACATTTTAGTAACCCCGCCAATGTGCAAATGACTGATTGTTTGCTTGAGAAACATGGGGAAGAAATCTTGGCCCACTTAATTGAGAAGGGTGTTAAACCCCCCTCCAATGTTGACTTGTCTAAATATAGGGGTACCCCATCTAACGTACTCCAAGAGTCCCAAAATGCACCCGAAGGTTCATACTTCTCCAATGTTCCTCCAGTCGAGGGTTGGCACCAACCTGAATTTGGCAATGCCATTCTTTACTAGGTTAATTATCCCCCACACGCTTCGACCTCAGCTATAGGTAGACCTCAACGGCCTGATCCCAATAATCCTTTTGCTTATGGCATGCCACAAAATGTCCCACAACCTCCGCCATTAACATTAACCGCACCCCCTCCTTCGAACCCACCTACAGTCAACATTGGGGGCACCTCCTTTGCTACATCGCTTCCGCCTCCCGGGACCACCAACATACCACCTCAACAGGTTCACCAATCTACCATTCTGCCTCAATTACCTCCACAAGGCACACCACAGCTGAACATTCCAAGCGGAACCCAACAACCCCCTTTACAAAATATGCCTACGCAACCTCCGCCATCTCATCCGCAACAACTTATACACAATACTTTGGCCTCTTCACAACAACCATCCTACCAATCACAAGGCAATCCATCTCAACCTATTTCCCAAACCATATCTCCCTTTCTCACGTCCCTTTTGCATCCAAAGGTCCAACCACAACATAATATCCCACCTCAGACCATACAACACTCGACACTACAACAACCTCCACAACACTACTATTATCATAATCAACAACAATTTCACCAACAACCATTTCATGTGACCTCCCAACAATCACAACATAGCCAATACCCCCAATACCAACAAACCAACATGCAACATCCCGTCCAAGTTTCCCAACAACCTGCCCCACACTCTTATCAAACAAATCCATATTATGCCCCACAACAACAACCCCCATGTCAACAGAATCCCCCGTCTTACCAGCAAACCATGTCATCATCCAATCATCCAAACCCGTATTTCAACAATCCGACGCCCTTTCAGCAAGATCCTTCATCATTCTATCATCAATATCCCCCCAACCCACCACCAGCTAGCTCGGACTTGTTGGAGATCAAAGCCGCACTTAAGGACCTTCAAGCCGGGTCTACTAAGCAATCATTCAAATTTGAAGATATATGTCCATATCTGTTTGATCCCTCCATCTCGTTGATCCCATTTCCTAAACATTTTGAGATTCCAAAATTCGACAAATACAAGCGAGACAAAGACCCTAAGGCTCACTTGCAGGAGTTTTATGCACAGTGTCAAGAAGTCATGTACAGTGATAACTATCTCTTGCGCTTGTTCCCACGAAGCCTAGCAAGCCATGCCCTAGATTGGTTCATGACTCTCGAAAAGGGGTCTATAAAAACTTTTGAAGACTTATCAGAGTAGTTTGTATCCTACTTCTCTTTCATTTTGCAAAAGGATACAGACACCTTAGATCTCCTGAAAGAGAAACAACGTGATGGAGAAACCTTTACCAGCTACCTCCAACGATGGCGTGCATTAGCTAGTCGAATGAAGAACCCTTTGAAAGAAAAGGATATGGTCACTCTTTTCGTGGAAAACTCTCATCTTGACATGGCCCACAACTTTAGAATACATTGTGTCACCACTTTCACAGAAATAGTGGAAAAAGGACCCATCATTGAACATGCCCTTATTGCTAAAGGACACATCAAAATACACAGTCATGATAAAGAAAGGTCATTTGGAGATAAACCACGGTTCTGGAATAAGAACAAGAATGCGGTAAATGATGGAGTGACCGACACCAAACATGTCCAAATAGCTAATGCATCTCAAAAGCAGCAGCAGTCTATACCCAATGCCATATATGTACCACAGGGGGCACCTCATCCCCCTCAATAGTCCAACCAAAATAATTGTGGGAACACCAAACGTCAATACGCCCAATTGGGTGAACCCCTGAGTGTTGTTTTTAATAAATTGTTACAAATCAATTACCCCATCGCATACCCTGTCACCAAGCCATTTGACGAGTCAAAACCTAAACCAGCATGGTTTAAGGAAAACGAGTATTGTGACTTCCATAAGATTAAGGGACACTTGTTAAATAAGTGTCAGGGTTTGAAAAATTATGTCCAAGACCTCATTGATCGAGGAGATATCAAGGTTGACCCCAGTCAACCTTCGTCGTCCAATGCTCAACTGCAAATCTATCAAAACGCCTTCCCAAATCATACTCAAGGTCCTAGCACCTCCACTAGTCATCCCCAAAACAACAGCACCAATAATGTGCCCTTCAATTATGAAGACGTTATTCATTACATTGAGCAAGTCGAACCCCGAGTATCCATGATACATGTTAAAGCCAAAGACCCTTAATGTACTGTGACTACACGATGAGCCCACATCACCATCCCTGTAGCCTCCACACCCATCCAACCCGCTCCTGTAAACTCTCAATATAACATTCTTGATCACCTAAGGAAGACCCCCGCTCATATATCCATTTTGGATTTGCTTAAGTCTTCCCTGGTACATCAAGAGATCCTCAATAGAGCCTTGTAGGAGACCCACGTACCGAATGACATCGGCCCCACACAATTCTAAGCTTTGGTGGGACACTTGACTCTGTCTCATCACCTCCACTTCAGCCAAGATGATATGCCCAACATTGACGTCAATCACAACCGCCCCCTACATATCGAAGTCATAGTCGTCTGTCATAAAATAAAAAAGGGTCTTGGTAGATAATGGCTCTGCCCTCAATTTATGTACTTTGAAATTCATAAAATAGGTAGGGTATACTCAAGTGGACCTAAGCAACCAGATAATTACAATCAAAGCTTATGACAATGCAGAGAGAAATTCAGAAGGAATCATCAATCTCCCTATCCAAGTGGGACCTGTGCTCCAATATACTACCTGTCATGTCCTTGATCTGGACTTACCGTATAATCTCCTCCTTGGCCACCCATGGCTCCATGGTATGCAAGCCGTCCCATACACATACCATCAATGCCTCAAATTCCTAGTCAACGGATAGGAGGTCACCATCTATGCCAACCCCCAACCGTTTGAGTATTGTCGAGCTTTAGAAGCATTTTTTCCCCATTTACATTATTGTCCTGGGGTCGAAATGGGGGCATCCCAGTCGTTATCCTCCAATCCATCATCCACCGTAATCACCACTCCATCATCCACCATAATCACCACTCCATCCTCTGCCACTAATCCTTCAGTCACCAGAGTCCAGATCATTGACAAAGGGTGCGGTGAGTATGAGATGCATACGACTCTCAATGTAGCCACCATGCCACTGTCACCACATGAGTACGGTCAACCTTCACATGCCACACAAAGGGAAGACAAGATCATCACCTTCATCGGTAAAAACATTCCTACTACCACTTTCAGATCTCCGAGTGTCAAGGTCGATGCACCAGAGGAAGACATAAGCCAATGGGTATACTGAGAAGAGCCTGAACCAGAAACTCCTCTAAAGAAATATTTTCAAGAAAAGTATCCTTGGCCAACAAAATTCATGGAAAAGCATAACTATCAAGGTAGAGGCCTAGGCAAAGAGGAACAAGGGCGGTTGCAACCCATTGATACACCACAGTCACCAAAGAAGGTAGGAATTGGGTATGACAGCAAACAAAAAAGCCTCGCAACATCATCTAATACTTCTCATAGTATCACCATGGACGAGGGCTCATTGGCAAACATACCTGAGGAGGAATCCATCATACATGCGTATGATGATGTCGATCACACTAACTTGTCGTCCATGTTCGAATGTCTATCCGTTTGCACCATCAGCCTATCCCTTCGCCACCCTGAACTCATTGACTAGGACCTACATAACACCACACCGATCAGTATGTTTGCGGACACGTACGTCAACCTTATGGGATTGGGGGAAGATGAACACTCTAGTCGCAAAAATAAAAATAAGAAAAATAAAAAGAGGTCATCTAGTGAAAACCTCCCTGAGGCACTTCCTGACCTGGAAAAAGTAAAAATAAAGGACGCATCCGAAGGCGAAAACCTCGAAGAGGCGCCGGAAGATGGAGATGTTCATCTTCCCCTTATGGGAACTCAACTATCCACCAGATCATCCATCCTGATTGAAGAAACACAAGAAGTTAATTTGGGAACTGCTAACAGTCCGAAGATCACCTATGTAGCCAAGTCACTCTCTGAACAAGAGTATCCGATCTTTGTGCAGTTACTCCAAGAAGGAATCATCAATTTTGCCTGGTCATACTCAGACATGCCAGGCTTGGACCCTGCTCTAGTGGTCCATCACTTAGACATTCACCTAGACGCCAAACCTGTCAAGCAAAAACTCCGTAAGATGCATCTGCAAGTCGCATTGTTGGTTAAGAAGGAATTAGAGAAGTTACTAGATGCGGGTTTTATCAGACCAATTGACTACTCTGAATGGATCTCCAATATAGTTCCAGCTGCCAAACCCAATGGAGATATTCAGGTCTGTACGGATTTCAGGGATCTCAACAAAGCCTACCCAAAAGACGATTTCCCTCTTCCTAATATTGACATGTTGGTCGACCTAACAGAAGGGCATGAGATGTTGTCCCTTATGGATGGCTTCTCCGGTTATAACCAGATCCGAATTGCACCTGAAGACCAACACAAAACTGCCTTCACAACTCCCTGGGGCACCTTTTGTTACAATGTCATTCCCTTCGGTCTCAAAAACGTGGGGGCAACGTATTAGAGAGCCATGACAGTTATCTTCCATGACCTCATCCATATCATCATGGAAGACTATGTTGATGACCTATTAGGGAAGTCCAAAACACGAGCAGAACATCTAGCCATCCTGAAGAAGATATTTGAGCGGTTAGAGCATTATAAGTTGTGGCTGAATCCGAAAAAGTGTGTCTTTGGGGTCATGTCAGGGAAATTGCTGGGTTTCATAGTCTCTTGCAGAGGTATTGAAGTTGATCCTGCCAAGGTAAAGGCTATTCTGGACATGCTGCCTCCATGCAATCTAAAGCAGTTAAGAAGTCTCCAAGGAAAGATGCAGTCCATCCGTCGGTTCATCGCCCAGCTCGCAGATAAATGTGAACCATTTACCTATCTTTTGAAGAAAGATTCAACCTTCCGATGGACTCCACAGTGTCAAATGGGTTTTGATAAAATCAAAGAATATTTAGCTCATCCGCCAATTTTGATGCCACCTATTCTAGGAAAACCCCTCCTGCTTTACATCTCTGCTACCTCAGTCGCACTGGGGGCATTATTGGCACAGCATGATGAGTCACTCAAGGAAAGGGCAATCTACTACATCAGCCGAACACTAGTTGGCTATGAGTTAAATTACTCCCCTATGGAAAAAGCTTTCCTAGCACTGGTTTTCAGTACACAGAACCTCTACCATTACATGCTCAATCACCCATTCAAGTTAATCGCTAAAATTGATCCCTTGAAGTACCTGTTATCCAGAACCACTTTGACTGGCCGCATGGCCAAATGGGTCATGCTCCTCAGTGAATTTGACATAGATTATGTAGAGCGCAAAGCCATAAAAGGACAAGTTATTGCTAATCAATTGGCCGAAGCACCATTGGCAAATGCTTACCCCTTAGACACTGAATTCCCGGATGAAGAAATCTATACAGTAATAGAAGCACTGACTTAGACGTTATATTTCGATGGCTCATACACCCATAATGGATCTGGGGTAGGAATTCTATTAGTCACCCCTCAAGGTGACTACATCCCAAAATCATTCAGGATAGCGTTTCCCTGTACCAACAATATGGTAGAATATGAAGCTCTCCTCACCGGCCTTAGAATTGCAAAACAATGGCACATTACACATTTGAAAGTTTTTGGGGATTCCTTGCTAGTTATCATACAAGTTAATGATGAATTCCTCACAAAAGATGACAAACTGTTACCCTATAAACGCATGGTGGATGATTTCAAGAAATATTTCACCTCCATACAGTTTGACCAAATCCCTCGGGTGCAGAACAAAGCAGCAGATGCCATGGCCACTATTGGTTCTTTGATTGACATGCCCAAGGATCGGATAGAGTGTGAGTTCCTTGTTGAACAACTCTTAATCCCTGCATATGATGTTCCTGAAACTGACATGGTGTGAGATATTGTAGGTCCTGCCTCCCCGTGGTACCAAGACATATATACTTACCTCTGTGACAATACCATACCCCCAAAACTTACACACAACCAACGTAAATCCTTTATCCATCGTTCGTCCCAATACATCATCGTTGGTGATATGCTTTATCATCGCGGGTATGATGGAATCCTCCTGAGATGTCTGAATGAGACCGAGGCTCAAACGGTACTAACGAAAGTACATGGTGGTATTTGTGGGGCTCACTCAAATGGTATGGCTCTGGCCAAAAGAATCTTACGGGCTGGATACTATTGGCCTACATTGGAACACAATGCTTGCGAATTTGTGAAGAAATGCCTCCCTTGCCAACAGCATGCGGATTTGATCCACGCTCCAGTGCAAGATCTTCAGCCTCTCCTAGCACCCTGGCCGTTTTCTCAATGGGGTTTCGACTTGATTGGAAAAATTCATCCACCATCATCCGACGGCCATACATTCATCATCACCGCAACTGAGTACTTCACCAAATGGGTGGAAGCAATGCCACTCTCACAAATCACCGGCACTCAGATTTCTAAATTCATCCTCTACCATATTCTCTACAGATATGGTATCCCATCCACCATCATTTCTGATAACGGAAAGCCGTTCAAAAATCAAGCCATGAAACACCTTTGTGATACCTTCCATATTCAGCATCGTTGGTCGACACCTTATTATCCTCAGGGTAATGGTCAGGCAGAAGCAACCAACAAGACCCTCATCCGCATCCTGAAAAAGGTTGTCAATAACACTAGACGAGATTGGCACCTTCACATTCATCCTTCCCTCTGGGCATACCGCACATCCATCCGTACCCCAACAGGTGCCACCCCATACTCTTTAGTATACGGTGCTGAAGCCGTCTTGCCAATCGAAGTTGAGCTCCCCTCATTGAGAATTTCTTTGAAGAACCTCATCAGCGAAGAAGATGCTCGCATTGCACGGCTTGCACAGCTAGAGTTACTGGATGAACGCAGAATACGAGCCTATGATCACCTACAAGTATACCAAAATTGGCTCAAATGTCATTACAGTAAAAAGGTCCGCCCCAGGCAATTCCAGGTTGGTGAACTTGTCCTCAAGGAAAATTAGCATACGCAGCAAGACCGCGACAAGAAAGGAAAATTTGAGGCAAACTGGTTGGGGCCGTATATCATAACTGCCAAATATGGATCTGGAGCCTATAGGTTGACTACTCTAGAAGGAGATCCCCTTGACGAACCTGTCAATATTCTCCATCTGAAAAGGTTCCACGCTTAAGTTTGCTTGATCTACCCTCTCAAAAAAGTAAAAAAAAATAAAAAAATCCAAAAAAATCAAAAAAATCAAAAATCAAAAAAATAAATAAAAATCCAAAAATAGTAAAGATAAATAAATCCATCCTATGGTGAAAACCACCTCTTGGTGGTGCCTTGGATAAGTATGGATGGTGAAAACCTGGTAACAGGCGTCATCCATGGAGGGGTTAATCATTATCTACCTAGCATCCTAGTTATTTTATGTTGTCATCTGCACTATCATCTCCACCCACATCAGCCTAGGTTGCTTGGTATTTGTTGGTTGAGCATTGGACGACCCATCTTACCTATCCCTCACCCTGAGCTTTTCTATATCCCACTTTGAGCTTCTATCTTTTGTTTCGCTTTGTCGGTCGGTCCGTGTCGTCATGTAGAACCACCCATCATGGCAGTCTCCATTTAGATCTCATCCTCTTGTCCCACTTTCATCCTTTGTCGAACTACGTTGCCCCTGCGCTTTCACGTAGGAAAGGTTGATCATTTGATCCTCCCCCGGGGCATTAGTCTGTCACCTGTTGTGTCCTTCATCATCGGTCACCATTGTCTTCTTTCCGCTTTATCCATGGTCTTTTTCCCTGAACTACGAGGGCTCTGCGCTTTCATGTAGGCAAGGCCAATCTCTGATCGGCCTCCGAGCCCCTAGGTCTTTAGGTTGTGGCTTGTCTCCCTTGTGTTGTGTCATCAAGCTATGCCTTTATCTAGCTGGTCCTTAACAAACAAAACCCACTTGTACCAATGAATCTAATCAATTTTGAATATCCTATATCATATCGATCTTTTCATGTAGTATCCATCATAGGTCTCAATAGGATGCATCCTTCCTAACAGACCTCATCAATCCCATCCATCCCCTTGATCCTATGGAAATGGACATTTGAAATTGATTGCGACCTTTTGATGCTTTTGGTTTTTGTTTATCATTTGAGTTCCCTATAATCACTTGTCAAGGCCGCCATAATCCATCATATTATGGCGTGTTTCGATTAGTCCACATAGGGGCATATCTTGATTGTGTCTTTTTGGTTGTCCCACATAGTACCCACCAAGATCCTGGAGGTCTTGTGTTATGTTGGGGCATCCTTTCATGTTTGTGGTTATCTCAATACCAGACCCGACTAAAGTCTTTCTTTGAGACTTTGGGGTATTGGGATAACCTTCTTGTCTGGCGTGTTTCTCTCATGCATTAGACACTAATCTACCTCGGTCCTCCATACCTTGGTGAATCATGTCTTATGCTATAGCAAAAACTAGTGCTCCAAAGATGCTAAATTGAATTAGGATTGCATTTTTCATAATCATTGCATTAACACTCACCCTATGGTTTTGGTTGTGCAAATACTTTCCCTCATTCTTTGCCCCTCTTCTCAAGATACTGATAATTTTTGACAGATGCCAAATGACACCCATCTTCACAATCACCCCATACCCACCTCCCATTATCATGTCAATTCTTATTGACATTTATGGCTGTGTATTAATTCCTCTAAAATTACAAAAATACTGTCCATATATCCATTGTCACTTGCACTACTACATGTTAGGCCCATACACACATCGCCACCTACATCACAAAATGTTAGACGCATAATACATCACATCCTGCATATATAAAATGTTCATACAAAATCCATCGTACACATATACATACATGACAAATACATTCACTAGGCATCCATATATATAAATCACCATAGATCCCATAAGTACACATAACATATCACCATGCATCAATAAAACTATTCATATTCCATAAATACATATATCTGCTCAGCCACATGAACATCTCATTTCATAAACATAAACATAAATAAACCAACACATAAGCATAAATAAGCATAAGCATGATTATCCATATAACATTATTCATATTCCAATCATCCATAAAAATAAACCAACCCATGAGCATAAATAAACCAATGTGTCCATCCATATAAACATGTAATACCATATACGCATGCATGTAATCAACCATCATACAAGGAAACATACTATATGGTGTCAATAAGAACTGTCCCATATCAAAATAATATAATGTCTGTCACATGTCCATCATACATCACATGATAAAATACAGAGATATAGAACATCTCTGATCTCTGTCAAAAAAATCCTATACACTCCATCCTGCATCTGTCAAAAAATCAGTAGCCTATCACCTCCCAAATGAACTCCCCACGTCTGATCTCTGTGGAGACTCAGGTCCTGCTCCTCTGCCTGGTGAAACACTTGGTGAATCACTAAAACCACGTGTCTGTGTCCCCAATGACTGAGATGGCGCTAGCATCTGAGGTGTCTGCCTAGTATAACAGAATAACCGCTGAGACGAGTCTGGAACTGAATGGTAGTTTGCGGCCATCCAAAATCCTGCCTCTCTCACGTTCTCCTCTCGCTCCGCAACCTGTACCCGAGCGGAATTCCGCTCCT
>VDFB02252616.1:33352690-33409431 GCA_007258455.2 Sequoia sempervirens
CTTTGTGATAAATTTTTTGATTTATCTTAAATCTTTTTATTTATTTATTTAATCTTTTAATTTATTTTTATTTTTGATTTATTTGAATCTTTGCAATCAATTTTTATTTATTTTTTATTTTTTATTTATTTATTTCATCCTTTAATTTATCTATGGTAAAGATTCTCAAATCTTTGTGATTTATTTATCCTTTTATCAAATCTCTTTCATTTATTTATTGGATCTCTTAATTTTTTATTTTTTGTCTTTGATTGAATTATTTGATCTTTTAATTAACTTATTTTTTAATCTTTGATTTATTTATTTGATTTTTTAATTTATTTTATAATGAATATTTTTCAAATCTCTTTATTTTGATTTTTTTGTTTCATGAAATCTCTTTGATTTTATTTATTTTTTCATCAAATCTCTTTGTTTTGATTTTTTTTTACATAAAATTTGTTTGGTATTGATTTTTTTAGTTCAAATGTCTTTCATTTTAATATTTTTATTTCATCAAATATCCTTCATTTTGTTTAATCATTAAATTGTTTATGTTTCAATAGAATATCTTATATCTATTAAGACAATAAAATAATATAACAGTAAACCATTTCTTGTAATTATAAATAACAATAAAAATCATACACATATTAATTTTATATATTTTTCTTGTATTTCAATTATTTGATACAATATTTGTTTATTCAATAAAACAATAACAATAATAATTAAAAATAAATAAAGTCATACATTAATAATAAAATCAAAATTAACTATTAATAATAGAAGACTAGAAGGTGGAGGAGGGAGAATGAAATTAGGAAGCTTATCTATGCGCTCTTTTTGTTCAATTTCCTTAATTAAACGAAGATAGCTAGACGCTTCAACTGAACAAACAAAATTTCAAAGCTAAATATTTAGCTTATTAATTCAAAAGTTAATATTCACAAGAGGGGACAAAAAGAACAATATCGTAAACAAGGTTCAGAACTCTCAATATTTCCATAAATAATATTATAAAGTAACCATATTAAAAAAAATACTAAGATAGCAAGAATATATATACGTAAGTACAAATTTATTTACTTATTTCCTAATTAAAACCACAGATCTTATCAAGATTAAATGTTTAATTCAAGCGTACATGCTAAAGAGAAATAAACAGATCTACTGGCAGGCTACAAGAGACTAAGCTTATAATGGAGAGTTTAACAATTTTCAGAGATCTATACTACATCAAAGTGCATTGATAACTTTTTCTCACGGTTACCCCCGAATAGACGTTATCAGCCTTAAAGTAATCATAAAATATAAGTTTTAACCATACCGTTTAACATATGGGCTCCGTTCAAAATGTAGTACCAGAGTTTTTGCAGGTCATTCCATGGCTTGAGACGTAGCTCAGAGGCCTTCCAACCACGCCCTAGTTAATGAAAATAGTGGTTTCAATTTGTTATGATCTTGTAGAGGACAAAAAGAACAATTCAATAATGAATGGTTACAGTTAAGGAAAGAACAAAAATTGCACATTTACAAAATAGGCATAAAAAGAATTAATTTGCATAAAGTATAGCTTCTAAACATCAAACTAAATGTTACTGTAAAAGAAGCCCAAAAGAAAATTAAAATAATATAGAGGAAAAGGATTTTCTGATTTATAGGTGCATAGAAGCCAGTCCCTTTACAGTAAGTCTCAAAAGAGTCGAACAAAGGGTTGAAAGAAAGTGCAATACTTATGATGCAAGTTAGGACACAAATTGGAAAATAAGCCAGAACAATCCAATTAGACTGCAGGATTGAAATGAAAAGGTATCATAGTTTCTATTAAGTTCTCAAAGCTTGCTGCTTGTCTAGTCAAAAGTGCTATTTAAGATCTGCAATACCTAGCCATTCAAAAGAAAGTTCTTCAAGCCCAATAAAATGAAGTTGAAAATAATCATTTTTACCTAATGTTTTTCTAAAAGTTCATGACAGCTAAATTAGCTTTTCCTTACTCAAATGGAGTTAAGAACTAATAAATGAAGTCTAAAAAGGTAGGAGGGCTACAAGAGCATCTGGACAACAAAAAACAAACAATTAGCTACTATAGTAGCCAATACACGTCCAAGACAAAAGCTGCAGCAGAACCCCACCAACTAGGACCCAAAAACTATGCTCCATCACATTTGCAGGACGAGGATGGTAGGAAAGGTGGGTAAATGGTTTGAGGACGGCAATGACGCGAGGCCATTTTTGGGGGACAGCAGTATGTTAAAGTTTTAAATAGGAAAATGTGAAATAGATAAGTTACAACAGTGTAAAGTGAAATACATGCGAACTAAGTTATAGAAGTCCATAATAATATTAAGTGAAATACATATGCCATTATGGTATATTATTATTTTTAAATTATAGCATACAAGCCAAGTCAATCTGAATAAAATATAAAGCATCACAGTAAATTTTTGGTCATATACCAAAGAGCTTCAAGTTCAATGTGAGGCATCAAATTTTCAGCCTTCTACAGAGGCATCAAACCGAAAAAAAATGGTAAAGGATGAGGACTCTCACGTTACAAAGAATTTATTTCAGGTGTGGAGTATGCCTAAGCCCTGTGACACTATAGAATTAAGAGCTTGCTTCAACACTTGAAAATTGTTATGGTGGTCTAACGATTCTAGCTCAGGCTCGCACAGAAAAATATTTGTTTTGGCTGAAACATGGGATGTGCTATTCACCGTCAGCTTTGAATAATAACTGTCCAAGATGAAATAAAATGAGGCTTCATAACTATTCCGATTTTTCTGACCATGTTCACTCAACGTGCGATGCTCTGTGCTTTCCATCTGTGCCATTAGGCTTTCCATCTGCGCCATTAGGATAATGGATCCGTATAAATCGCCCTTATCGGGTAAAACTCTCCTGCCAATTAAATTTAAGAAAATTCATTTTAAAAATATGTTTTCTTATATAATTTGCATCTCTACTTTAACAATAGATAAATATTTGTTAGATTAAACCGTTAAGCCTAATTTTTATTTCTTCAATCTTTGTTTAATGAATTATTAAACATAAATTAATGTTTCACATAGTAGTAAATTTCGTTTCCTCAATCTTTGTTTAATAATTTATTAAACATAAATTAATGTTTCACATGCAGTAAGTAAATTATTTAATTTTGATATGATATGGTTAAGTTTTATAATGTGATAAATTAAGGTAAAATCTTTGTATGCAACATTAAGGTAAATTAAGGTAAATTCAATGTGAAAAAGACAAATTTATAGTACTTGATATGATATGGTAAATTTTGACAAGTAAAAGAAAATATTAAAAAGGTAAATTTATAATGTGAACTCAATAAATTAATTGATAAAATTAAGTAAATTTTAATAAAGCTTATTTAATCTTTTTAATAAATTTACACTTTTTCTTATACAAGAATCAAATTTCATATATAAGAGTTATAAATATTTGTAATTTACTTTAAAAAATTTTGAATCAAATTTCATGTGTTTTTAATAAATTTACAATTTTTCTTATATAAGAATCAAATTTCATATATAAATTTGTAGTTATTTTTTTTTAATTTCTTTAAAATAGTTTGTAAAAGTTTGAAGTATTATTTTTTTATTTTTATTTTAATCACACTTAATAGTCATTTTCTAATCTACATTTGGGTTTCTTATAATGTTATGAAGTTACGTATGAAAGTTTGTAAAATTGTAATTGTTAAGTAATTATTTTTCTTATAAGGTTATGAGGTTGTTTGAGAGTTGAATAGTTACATTAAAATTAAAAGTAAATATTACTATGATATGATATGTGTATAAAATAAACAAATACGACTACTTTAAATATAATAGTGGCCAAGGCAATAGTTCCGATTTTTCTGACCATGTTCACTCAGCGTGCGATGCTCTGTGCTTTCCATCTGTGCCATTAGGCTTTCCATCTACGCCATTAGGATAATGGATCCGTATAAATCACCCTTATCGGGCAAAACTCTCCTGCGAATTAAATTTAAGAAAATTCATTTTAAAAATATGTTTTCTTATATAATTTGCATCTCTACTTTAACAATAGATAAATATTTGTTAGATTAAACGGTTAAGCCTAATTTTTATTTCTTCAATCTTTGTTTAATGAATTATTAAACATAAATTAATGTTTCACATAGTAGTAAATTTCGTTTCCTCAATCTTTGTTTAATAATTTATTAAACATAAATTAATGTTTCAAGTAAATTATTTAATTTTGATATGATATGGTTAAGTTTTATAATGTGATAAATTAAGGTAAAATCTTTGTATGCAACATTAAGGTAAATTAAGGTAAATTAAGGTAAATTCAACGTGAAAAAGACAAATTTATAGTACTTGATATGATATGGTAAATTTTGACAAGTAAAAGAAAATATTAAAAAGGTAAATTTATAATGTGAACTCAATAAATTAATTGATAAAATTAAGTAAATTTTAATAAAGCTTATTTAATCTTTTTAATAAATTTACACTTTTTCTTATACAAGAATCAAATTTCATATATAAGAGTTATAAATATTTGTAATTTACTTTAAAAAAATTTGAATCAAATTTCATGTGTTTTTAATAAATTTACAATTTTTCTTATATAAGAATCAAATTTCATATATAAATTTGTAGTTATTTTTTTTTAATTTCTTTAAAATAGTTTGTAAAAGTTTGAAGTATTATTTTGTTATTTTTATTTTAATCACACTTAATAGTCATTTTCTAATCTACATTTGGGTTTCTTATAATGTTATGAAGTTACGTATGAAAGTTTGTAAAATTTTAATTGTTAAGTAAATATTTTTCTTATAAGGTTATAAGGTTGTTTGAGAGTTGAATAGTTAGAGGAATAAAAAATTAAAATTAAAAGTAAATATTACTATGATATGATATGTGTATAAAATAAACAAATACGACTACTTTAAATATAATAGTGGCCAAGGCAATAGTTCCGATATTTCTGACCATGTTCACTCAGCGTGCGATGCTCTGTGCTTTCCATCTGCGCCATTAGGATAATGGATCCGTATAAATCGCCCTTATCGGGTAAAACTCTCCTACCAATTAAATTTAAGAAAATTTATTTTAAAAATATGTTTTCTTATATAATTTGCATCTCTACTTTAACAATAGATAAATATTTGTTAGATTAAACCGTTAAGCCTAATTTTTATTTCTTCAATCTTTGTTTAATGAATTATTAAACATAAATTAATGTTTCACATAGTAGTAAATTTCATTTCCTCAATCTTTGTTTAATAATTTATTAAACATAAATTAATGTTTCACATGCAGTAAGTAAATTATTTAATTTTGATATGATATGGTTAAGTTTTATAATGTGATAAATTAAGGTAAAATCTTTGTATGCAACATTAACGTAAATTAAGGTAAATTCAATGTGAAAAAGACAAATTTATAGTACTTGATATGATATGGTAAATTTTGACAACTAAAAGAAAATATTAAAAAGGTAAATTTATAATGTGAACTCAATAAATTAATTGATAAAATTAAGTAAATTTTAATAAAGCTTATTTAATCTTTTTAATAAATTTACACTTTTTCTTATACAAGAATCAAATTTCATATATAAGAGTTATTAATATTTGTAATTTACTTTAAAAAAATTTGAATCGAATTTCATGTGTTTTTAATAAATTTACATTTTTTCTTATATAAGAATCAAATTTCATATATAAATTTGTAGTTATTTTTTTTTAATTTCTTTAAAATAGTTTGTAAAAGTTTGAAGTATTATTTTGTTATTTTTATTTTAATCACACTTAATAGTCATTTTCTAATCTACATTTGGGTTTCTTATAATGTTATGAAGTTACGTATGAAAGTTTGTAAAATTTTAATTGTTAAGTAAATATTTTTCTTATAAGGTTATAAGGTTGTTTGAGAGTTGAATAGTTAGAAGAATAAAAAATTAAAATTAAAAGTAAATATTACTATGATATGATATGTGTATAAAATAAACAAATACGACTACTTTAAATATAATAGTGGCCAAGGCAATAGTTCTGATTTTTCTGACCATGTTCACTCAGCGTACGATGCTCTGTGCTTTCCATCTGTGCCATTAGGCTTTCCATCTGCGCCATTAGGATAATGGATCCGTATAAATCACCCTTATCGGGTAAAACTCTACTGCCAATTAAATTTAAGAAAATTCATTTTAAAAATATGTTTTCTTATATAATTTGCATCTCTACTTTAACAATAGATAAATATTTGTTAGATTAAACCGTTAAGCCTAATTTTTATTTCTTCAATCTTTGTTTAATGAATTATTAAACATAAATTAATGTTTCACATAGTAGTAAATTTCGTTTCCTCAATCTTTGTTTAATAATTTATTAAACATAAATTAATGTTTCACATGCAGTAAGTAAATTATTTAATTTTGATATGATATGGTTAAGTTTTATAATGTGATAAATTAAGGTAAAATCTTTGTATGCAACATTAAGGTAAATTAAGGTAAATTCAATGTGAAAAAGACAAATTTATAGTACTTGATATGATATGGTAAATTTTGACAAGTAAAAGAAAATATTAAAAAGGTAAATTTATAATGTGAACTCAATAAATTAATTGATAAAATTAAGTAAATTTTAATAAAGCTTATTTAATCTTTTTAATAAATTTACACTTTTTCTTATACAAGAATCAAATTTCAAATATAAGAGTTATAAATATTTGTAATTTAATTTAAAAAAATTTGAATCAAATTTCATGTGTTTTTAATAAATTTACAATTTTTCTTATATAAGAATCAAATTTCATATATAAATTTGTAGTTATTTTTTTTTAATTTCTTTAAAATAGTTTGTAAAAGTTTGAAGTATTATTTTGTTATTTTAATCACACTTAATAGTCATTTTCTAATCTACATTTGGGTTTCTTATAATGTTATGAAGTTACGTATGAAAGTTTGTAAAATTTTAATTGTTAAGTAAATATTTTTCTTATAAGGTTATAAGGTTGTTTGAGAGTTGAATAGTTAGAGGAATAAAAAATTAAAATTAAAAGTAAATATTACTATGATATGATATGTGTATAAAATAAACAAATACGACTACTTTAAATATAATAGTGGCCAAGGAAATAGTTCTGATTTTTCTGACCATGTTCACTCAGCGTGCGATGCTCTGTGCTTTCCATCTGTGCCATTAGGCTTTCCATCCGCGCCATTAGGATAATGGATCCGTATAAATCGCCCTTATCGGGTAAAACTCTCCTGCCAATTAAATTTAAGAAAATTCATTTTAAAAATATGTTTTCTTATATAAATTGCATCTCTACTTTAACAATAGATAAATATTTGTTAGATTAAAAAAATAATGAATTTTGATTTGTTGAATAGTTGTTTTTTAATAACTAGTTAACAAAGAGCCGTGCCAATAGTTCCTCGGGCAGGAACTAAAAAACATATATAAAATTGGAAACGAGATCCCTGTTTTGTAACTTCACTCAATCATAACTCCCTTTAAAAAAACATATACACAAAATTGAAAATGAAAATTTTGTTACCTCAATCATTCATAACTCCCAATGAAAAATATCTACCCTTTAAATACATATACAAAATTAACTAAATTAATTATTAATATTTATAAATATAATATTACAAAATAGAATAAGTTAATAATATGGAAGTTAAAGTCATCTGATTATAATCATTGGCATGTGGACAAAACAGTTGCTGTATACTTTTCTTGAACAAAAAGATCAAATATTAACAATAATTTTTCACAATTCATATAATATTAAAAAGATTAATTAAAAAATTGTTTTTGAAATCAATTATAAGAAGGGACCGATTCTTTATGAATATGATGGTTAAGTTGTGGTATGCTCATAATTCCTGGTAAAAAATATTTACCTTTTTAAGAAAACATATATAAAATTGGAAAGGAGATCCCTGTTTTGTAACTTCACTCAATCATAACTCCCTTTAAAAAAACATATACACAAAATTGAAAATGAAAATTTTGTTACCTCAATCATTCATAACTCCCAATGAAAAATATCTACCCTTTAAATACATATACAAAATTAACTAAATTAATTATTAATATTTATAAATATAATATTACAAAATAGAATAAGTTAATAATATGGAAGTTAAAGTCATCTGATTATAATCATTGGCATGTGGACAAAACAGTTGCTGTATACTTTTCTTGAACAAAAAGATCAAATATTAACAATAATTTTTCACAATTCATATAATATTAAAAAGATTAATTAAAAAATTGTTTTTGAAATCAATTATAAGAAGGGACCGATTCTTTATGAATATGATGGTTAAGTTGTGGTATGCTCATAATTCCTGGTAAAAAATATTTACCTTTTTAAAAAAACATATATAAAATTGGAAAGGAGATCCCTGTTTTGTAACTTCACTCAATCATAACTCCCTTTAAAAAAACATATACACAAAATTGAAAATGAAAATGTTGTTACCTCAATCATTCATAACTCCCAATGAAAAATATCTACCCTTTAAATACATATACAAAATTAACTAAATTAATTATTAATATTTATAAATATAATATTACAAAATAGAATAAGTTAATAATATGGAAGTTAAGTCATCTGATTATAATCATTGGCATGTGGACAAAACAGTTGCTGTATACTTTTCTTGAACAAAAAGATCAAATATTAACAATAATTTTTCACAATTCATATAATATTAAAAAGATTAATTAAAAAATTGTTTTTGAAATCAATTATAAGAAGGGACCGATTCTTTATGAATATGATGGTTAAGTTGTGGTATGCTCATAATTCTTGGTAAAAAATATTTACCTTTTTAAAAAAACATATATAAAATTGGAAAGGAGATCCCTGTTTTGTAACTTCACTCAAACATAACTCCCTTTAAAAAAACATATACACAAAATTGAAAATGAAAATTTTGTTACCTCAATCATTCATAACTCCCAATGAAAAATATCTACCCTTTAAATACATATACAAAATTAACTAAATTAATTATTAATATTTATAAATATAATATTACAAAATAGAATAAGTTAATAATATGGAAGTTAAAGTCATCTGATTATAATCATTGGCATGTGGACAAAACAGTTGCTGTATACTTTTCTTGAACAAAAAGATCAAATATTAACAATAATTTTTCACAATTCATATAATATTAAAAAGATTAATTAAAAAATTGTTTTTGAAATCAATTATAAGAAGGGACCGATTCTTTATGAATATGATGGTTAAGTTGTGGTATGCTCATAATTCCTGGTAAAAAATATTTACCTTTTTAAGAAAACATATATAAAATTGGAAAGGAGATCCCTGTTTTGTAACTTCACTCAATCATAACTCCCTTTAAAAAACATATACACAAAGTGAAAATGAAAATTTTGTTACCTCGATCATTCATAACTCGATGAAAAATATCCTACCCTTTAAATACATATACAAAATTAACTAAATTAATTATTAATATTTATAAATATAATATTACAAAATAGAATAAGTTAATAATATGGAAGTTAAAGTCATCACGATTATAATCATTGGCATGTGGACAAAAGCTTGATTCTTTGTATACTTTTCTTGAACAAAAGATGAAATATTAACAATAATTTTCTGAATTCATATAATATTAAAAGATTAATTAAAAAATTGTTTTTGAAATCAATTATAAGAAGGGACCGATTCTTTATGAATATGATGGTTAAGTTGTGGTATGCTCATAATTCCTGGTAAAAAATATTTACCTTTTTAAAAAAACATATATAAAATTGGAAACGAGATCCTTGTTTTGTAACTTCACTCAATCATAACTCCCTTTAAAAAAACATATACACAAAATTGAAAATGAAAATTTTGTTACCTCAATCATTCATAACTCCCAATGAAAAATATCTACCCTTTAAATACATATACAAAATTAACTAAATTAATTAATAATATTTATAAATATAATATTACAAAATAGAATAAGTTAATAATATGGAAGTTAAAGTCATCTGATTATAATCATTGGCATGTGGACAAAACAGTTGTTGTATACTTTTCTTGAACAAAAAGATCAAATATTAACAATAATTTTTCACAATTCATATAATATTAAAAAGATTAATTAAAAAATTGTTTTTGAAATCAATTATAAGAAGGCACCGATTCTTTATGAATATGATGGTTAAGTTGTGGTATGCTCATAATTCCTGGTAAAAAATATTTACCTTTTTAAAAAAACATATATAAAATTGGAAAGGAGATCCCTGTTTTGTAACTTCACTCAATCATAACTCCCTTTAAAAAAACATATACACAAAATTGAAAATGAAAATTTTGTTACCTCAATCATTCATAACTCCCAATGAAAAATATCTACCCTTTAAATACATATACAAAATTAACTAAATTAATTATTAATATTTATAAATATAATATTACAAAATAGAATAAGTTAATAATATGGAAGTTAAAGTCATCTGATTATAATCATTGGCATGTGGACAAAACAGTTGCTGTATACTTTTCTTGAACAAAAAGATCAAATATTAACAATAATTTTTCACAATTCATATAATATTAAAAAGATTAATTAAAAAATTGTTTTTGAAATCAATTATAAGAAGGGACCGATTCTTTATGAATATGATGGTTAAGTTGTGGTATGCTCATAATTCCTGGTAAAAAATATTTACCTTTTTAAAAAAACATATATAAAATTGGAAACGAGATCCCTGTTTTGTAACTTCACTCAATCATAACTCCCTTTAAAAAAACATATACACAAAATTGAAAATGAAAATTTTGTTACCTCAATCATTCATAACTCCCAATGAAAAATATCTACCCTTTAAATACATATACAAAATTAACTAAATTAATTATTAATATTTATAAATATAATATTACAAAATAGAATAAGTTAATAATATGGAAGTTAAAGTCATCTGATTATAATCATTGGCATGTGGACAAAACAGTTGCTGTATACTTTTCTTGAACAAAAAGATCAAATATTAACAATAATTTTTCACAATTCATATAATATTAAAAAGATTAATTAAAAAATTGTTTTTGAAATCAATTATAAGAAGGGACCGATTCTTTATGAATATGATGGTTAAGTTGTGGTATGCTCATAATTCTTGGTAAAAAATATTTACCTTTTTAAAAAAACATATATAAAATTGGAAAGGAGATCCCTGTTTTGTAACTTCACTCAAACATAACTCCCTTTAAAAAAACATATACACAAAATTGAAAATGAAAATTTTGTTACCTCAATCATTCATAACTCCCAATGAAAAATATCTACCCTTTAAATACATATACAAAATTAACTAAATTAATTATTAATATTTATAAATATAATATTACAAAATAGAATAAGTTAATAATATGGAAGTTAAAATCATCTGATTATAATCATTGGCATGTGGACAAAACAGTTGCTGTATACTTTTCTTGAACAAAAAGATCAAATATTAACAATAATTTTTCACAATTCATATAATATTAAAAAGATTAATTAAAAAATTGTTTTTGAAATCAATTATAAGAAGAGACCGATTCTTTATGAATATCTAGGACAACTACCATACCTTGAGTACAGATGTCATTAATTAATATTGTACACCGTCCATTCGTAAGGAAGATGCGGCTGAGGAAAGACGGTACCTAAACACCCCACTTTAATAATTTTTTGAACCTTGATATATCAAGTACTAGAAACATCTAGTACATCTTTCTTATCTCTAAGTTTAATCCATTGCCTCGAATCTTGATAGTACAAGTGTAAGGAGCTTATAAAATGGGAGGCGCAGATTGTCTTATGGGGCACTCTAAGAATATTCTTTGATATAAAGTGCTCTTTTATATTATGTTTTCAAAGATCTTTCGTGCAAAAACCTTTAAAAATAAATAGCTTTTATTTCTTTTTCATTTACATGCATGAAAAATTCCTTTATGTGTAGGCTTTCAAACAATCAGAATTTATTGATTTTCAATCCATTTATGTAATGGAAAAAAACGATTTCAAAACATTTGTGTTTTTTTACAGGCATTTGTAAGAGCGTGGTATGCAGGAAGCAGAAAGTCATTAGCCATGTTGTTAGTGCCAACCAACAAGAAATTTGTTCTAGATAATTTACTTTTCCAAGGATGCTGTCAACCTGTCTTCGGTTATAAGGTTTATAATTTAAAAGAAAAAATACTTATTCTAGTTATAGTAATTTATTTTATGTATATTTATTAACTAAATGTTTTATTTGCATTTGTAGTTGGATGAGATGAGAGCTGCAACCCAAAAATCCAGAAAGCGGGAAGAATACTAATAAATGGTTCAAATTTGCTAAACTGGAAAGTTTTACTCTGGTTGGCGGAGGTCATATCGATGAACAGGGAGAAAAATTGTTGGCTGACCTATGTAAGCGGTTCAAGAAACAAGTGAGTACCAGCCTTTCATGAGCTTTGACTTGTATTGTGTTTTTTTTTCCATTATAGAAAAATTATAGCAAATTGTCTGTAATTTGTATGTGTTGAATAATCATGACAATTGTGTGCAGGTTGTTCGAATTGGAAAACATAATTGCTTTTAATGTCGTGTCTTTTTGATGCAGAGAAGTGTAGCTGCGATGGAGAGAGTGTTTAAGGGTCGCACACTTCTGGAAGCTACTAAACCTAAGCCTCATCCAGGATCTCCTGCACATCACAATTAACCAGTACATCTTATCACTATAGAGTCTCTTAATAGTTTAAGGTTACTATTTGAGAGTGACAGATTGTATGGGTCAAATTTTTGAGGTCAGATGTTTGGGGGTCAAAGTGTCCTTTCGTTGGCATGAAAGCACCAGAGAAGGTTGCATACATCAGAAGGAAGGTATAGTCGTAAATCCTTGTGAAAGCAATGTATAACTGCCGTTAAAACCTGGAATGTAATGGTTGCCAGCAGTTTTCTGATGTTTACTGTAATGTCTTATTAGAAGGATAACACTACTGAATAAAAAGGAGGCAAGTTGGCTATTGGGGTCTACACCAGATGTACTTAACTCTTCATGATAAGAGCTCTGGATGTATTAAAGTCGGATTATATATTAAAATTAAACGCACTTTTTCCAATCTGATTTGAATCAATGGCTTGCAAGTCTTTGGAGTTCGCATAGTGGAGTTGTCAATTAAAGTTGTTTTTTAAAGGGTGACACGGTCACATAAATTATTATTAATGGCTCACATAAGAATGATCTAAAATTCATAGAAGATGCTTATGAGAATTTTATTTTAGATGTGACCCTCAATGAAGCTATTGAATGTCTTTACAGTGATTATGAAGATTGTAAAAATAAGGA
Organism: Sequoia sempervirens; assembly: GCA_007258455.2. Taxonomy (NCBI): domain Eukaryota; kingdom Viridiplantae; phylum Streptophyta; class Pinopsida; order Cupressales; family Cupressaceae; genus Sequoia; species Sequoia sempervirens. The sequence goes on from VDFB02252616.1 coordinate 33,366,033, forward strand.
AGTGAAGTGTACATGTTGTGTAAGCTAATGATGAATCAAGTAGACCAAGGGGGGCCCATTGACGTGTTCCATTATTTAGCTTTAAGTGGGATGCACAAATCAATTTTTTTTAATCATGGTAAGAAAATCATACAAAATTTGAATATAATATAAATTGATTATTTGTGATATTTTTTATGCATATTTTATTTCTAATATTTAAAATAAAAAGTAAGATATTTTTGTGATATTTGGAATAATTGTTAATAAATTATTTCATAAGTTTATTGTATTTTTTAATGAGTAATATTTTTCCTAATACATAACTTGAGATAAAAATAAACTAGCAATTGCATCTTGGTGTGCAGTGGGTACGCTGAAGAGGTGTGGAAGGTAAATTAGGAGAAAATGCGGTCTATTTTTTGCATACAGTTGTGTAAATGATGTTGTTTGTGCAATAAAGGTCTCACTAGAGAAGTGATAGCTTCAAAACAACTATGCGTCCGCTTGGAAGAATCCAAACATGAATGAAAAAAATTCAAAGAAACTATGCATCCACTTAGAAGGATCCATAAATGATTGAAACAAAACCTCTTAAGCAAGAAGATAATCCTGGGGTTCATTACCAATAGGCTCATGGTATGCTTACAATAGGGAAAGACGAAGTTAAAGGAAGATATCGAGGTAGAAAGAAAGAGAGATAGAGGGGGGAAGAGCGAGCAAGAGAGAGGGGTAAGGAGACAAAGATAGGAAATAGAGATAAAGATGAAGATAGAGATAGAGATAGAGATAGAGAAGGATGAGAGGGATATGGAGAGGAGGAGAGGGAGAGATAAAGAGATAAAGATAGAGAGAGAGATATGGAGATAGAGAGGACGAGATAGAGAGATAGGGTGACAGAGGGAGGGGGAGAGGGAGAGATATTGAGAGATATAGATGGTGAGATGGAGTGATAGAGAGATAAAGATATAAGGAGATATAGATCTAGGGGGAGAGAGACACACACACATATAGAGGGACATGTGGACTCAAAGTAGAGATAGACAAATAGAGGAGAGAGAGGGAGATAAGGGAGAGAGAAATAAGGGGAGATATAGAGAGGGAGAGAGAAATAGGGAGAGATAGAGAAAGGGAGATAGGTAGAGATAGAGAGATAGATATTAGGATAGGGAGGGAGAGTAGAGAGAGAGAGGTGGGGAGAGAAAGATAGAGATATAGGTAGAGAAGAGGGGGAGAGAGGGGGAGAGAGGGGGATAGATAGGTAGAGGATGAAGATAAAGAAGAGGGTGGAGAGAGATATAGGTAGAGAGGGGGAGAGAAAAAGAGAAAGGAGAGAGGGAGAGAGGAAGAGATATAGATAGATGGGGATATAGAAAGATAGAGGGTGATATGAAAAGAGAGAGAAATAGGGAGAAAGAGGTAGAGATAGAGATGAGTTAGAAAGAGAGTAGGAGAGATGTTGTGAATAAGAGAGAGAAGAGGGGGGTAGATGGGGGAGAAAATAACAAAATAATTTTGCATTTTTTAAATAATATCTATTATAAGTCTACCAATATTAATTTAATCATTTTTTATTTTGATTTGAATTTAGAAATGTGAATTTTTATTTAAATCAATATTTCTTAAAATGGTGTGAGTATAACTCAAACTTTATTATAAAATTTAGTGAATAAGTGTAATAGATTTTAGGTTCTTTTTATCAAACATTTGCTAATCATAAAGTAATTTGAACCATAATTTTATAGTTATGAAAGATATCATTAAAATATGCCATTCTTATATATATAATGGTTCTTCTACAAGCTAAAACTTCCATTGAGTCTTGCACGTCCTTTATTTAATTGTCATAATTTTTAGTCAAATAAAGGATAGATATTAAGCATATATTTAATTACCCATGTTATGATTCAAATAAATTTGTAGATTGGGATTATTTATCTATTTACTTCCTCAACCTCTCTTTTTTTTAAATAAATAAAGTTAAAATCAACATCAATCATAGTAAACATCAACTGGTACAAAGTGTTCCCATTTAAACATATAAAATATGGTAATTGATTATTGAACATGCATTTAGAGTTCAATACATGAATTATGTCGTTCTTTTATAAATTTAACCCTATTTTATAGACTCCAAGCTCATAAGTTCTTTTTATCCACATTAGTTCATTTGCTATCTTCCTTCCCTTTGTCTTTATGAGACTTTGGATAATTGTATTAGTCTTCTTAAATACATTTGATTATGGGTCTTTTTATTGTTACTCTATATTCTAATAAATTATTTTAGAATATAATAATATTCATTAATTCCATGTTTATATTTTCTAGAAATTTACTTTTTGGTGTTTTTAAATTATAAGGTTTATATTTCATCATCTAATTCGAATTAGTATTAAACTTAAACCTATCATATCATATCATTTCTTGACCATTTAATGAAGGAAAATAAAGGAAAATACTATGATGAAAGCATTTGTTACAAATCTCTTGAACAAAGACCATAGAGACATATTTTATAAGTTCAAAAGTGACAATAATCCAATCTCTCTTGAAGAGAAATTGAAAAAAAGTTAAAAAAACATTAATATCACATCAAGATCAAGAGAGAAAATGGGGCAATTATACCATATCTTGAAGTTATAAAAATAAGTATACGATCTTTGTTTTGAGAGGATATGCAAAAAGTTTGATATGGTAGTTATGCTATCATATCTTTTACTCCTCATAGATGCAAAAGAAAACACAATGAAAGAAACTACCTACCAAATGAAACACTAATATGATCGCCTATATGAGAAAGTGATGGTGGCAAATATACAGGCCATCTTAGATATTTCTATGAGAAATAAAGTGAATGCATATATTTCAATTATTTATAAAATACCATAGGAATAGTAATGAGTTCCACGCAGGCATGTTTATGCTCTTAAAATTTCATGCATATTATTTCTATGATTAATATATTCATTGCATACATTTGCAACATAAATTTGAAGTACAAAAACTCATAATCTTTTAATTTTAGACAAATCTCAATATTTAAGGATTAGCACCAACATACTATAAAATAACACAAAAATAGTCATCAGTTCCACACACAAGTATGTTTATGCAAGTAGACTTCCATGTAGATTATTGACACACCAATGAACGAATGACACATGTTATCATTGTCTTTTATTTATTGTGGCCATATATTTCTATTCATGTAAATCATAAATAGTTTTTAACCATGTATCAATATACAAATCTATATTTGAGTTATTTTTAATATGTGTGGCTAAGGTACTTGACTCACTACCTAAAATTTCAAAGAGGAAAATTGTGAGCATGGGAAGAAACACAAGTTATTTTAAGACAAAATACAAAATATAAAGACTATATTGGAAAATAAAAAACAAAATTTTATAGAGCCACTGACAAAAGTAAGTGCAACAACTAAAAAAAAAAATCTAATTGGTGTTTATTTAAAAAAAATAAAGCTAATTTGAGATTGAATATAGGGATATTTACATGTCGGGAAAAAATGGAAGGAAATCTATACCATTATTTAAGAAAAAGAAAAGAAATGTGGTTTGCAATTTAGTATGTCTGACTGCATAACGATGGGAGAGGCTAATACCACGTGGTAGAATACTTAAATCAAGGTCATAGGTTTTTGAGCTCTGCTCATTATACCAGGCGCATGACACATTATCATGCAGGTGGATTTTAACAGGTTATGTCGAAAAAAATAATAATAATCTAAAAATGCAAGTACCTTTCATCTATCATGGAGGCTGTAACACCTTCTGAGGACTGTCTTATATTAGTACATGATTTGCTTGCTGTTGTAGTATGTGTTGGGTATTGCATTGCTCTTTCTCTGCTGATAAAACAGTAAGGAGATGTATTATCTGTGTTACAAGATAATTATTTCCTCGTTCTTCCACAGGTTTGAGATTAATTAGACAAAATATTAGAGGGATAGTTAATAAGGACAACTATAATTCATTTGGGTTCCAAATAATTTTCACCGCAATTTTCAAACATGTAGAAAGATTAAAATTGAAACTCCCTTACAACTCACTTTGTATTCATTGAACAAGAAAAATTCTTCAATAGGTTTTTTTTTTTAATGTTAATTTGAATTTCTGCTACATCTTCCAACTTGGCTCATTATTTTGTTAATTTCATGTAACATAAATTGTACTCTCAGCTGTCTATTTGGAAATCTCATTTTGCAGACAATTTCAACAGACAAAGAATTCAAATGTCAAATTGGCTTTAAACAGCTTTGCTCTGCAGGAAAAATGGTGGATTATGCACATTAAAATCTACAGTGAAACTAGTTAGAACTGGTAATTGCACTATTAATCTATAGTTTTTTTCTACCCTAGATTTTTGCTTTTAAGTTTTAATGAATAAAGTATGGGATTATCTCTTGAGCTTGACTACAAACTGGCCATATACATTAGAAGGGGATATTGGAGAGGCGTTATGCTGCTTTGATTCCTTAGTTGAATGATGATTAAATCTATTCTCTGGTAATAACAAATATCTATTTTTTAGGTTTTGGGAGTATGCCCTCAACGATCTTTGTCATACTTATGAGATTGATAGAGATGCCTCATGATCCAATTGTATATTGCCTATTAACATGCACTTATGTCCAATAAGTAGTGTGCCATCTTAGATTACCTGGGATTTCCTTGTTGCTAAGCATTGTTATGCTACTGTAGCTGGAAATTGGATACAGATTGATGTAAATTGTTTATTTTTGTCTTTTAATTTATAAATAATTTACTTTCCCCTGTTTTTAAAAAAATGAACATTAGCTTGTTCTCGAGTTTAAGAATCTAGTTTTTCATTCAAAGAAAAACATATAGCATTTCATTTTTCATTTTATTGCTTAAAGTTTTTATGAAGTAAAATATTTAGCCATTTCCAGAAATAATTAGGCCCTTAGCTGTAGGACGCCATGGCGACAAAGCCAAAAAAAATGTTATATTACAATGCAGGGAGGAGGTGGCCCTGAAATATTTCAAAGAAATGCGACAAGAAGAGGAAATAGAAATAAGTAAATATAAACGAAAATAAATTGAGAAAATATGGCTTAGGTACCTTTTCTCATTCTCAATTTGAGGGAAACTTAACTCTCCTAGACTGCTACTTGAAATATGCCACATTTTGAAATGTGATTCCAATATGCTTCTCGGGACCAAGGCTTAAATTTGATGGTTGTATGGCTGCATTTAGTCATTTTAGTTGTAAAATACAATTAAGACTGTATCACTTGAAAGGCAAAATTTTAGTTAAACTGTCAAAATTTCTATGTAATTATTCCTATATATGTTTTCTCAATCTACATATATTTTTCTTAAAATAGATAACCTTTAATATTTGAAAGGCAACTTCAAATAAATAACTGTCACAAAAAAAATTCTTAACAGACAGAATCGACCGTCAAATTTAACGTTGCTCAGGACAACCAAGAACTGAGCGCAACAGGTGGACGAAGGAGCCAAAATAAATGTACGGGACTTGCTTTCTATCGGATTTACTGGTCCACATTACGAATTTGCATTTAATTTCATTTCATCGGATTTCATTTCGTTAATTCGTGTTGCCTGAAGCGTTAAATATGCATTTTTTTTAATTTCATATCTTCAAACAGTAAGCAAAAATACAGCGAGGGCATGTTGGTGCACTTTATTTACGGTAGCGATTTTTATGCCGAACGTATTAAATGATATGAGAAAAGTGGTAAACAAAAACTGACGGATGCGATTGTTCTGATCGTTGGCATCCCATTTCAAGCATTTCACAACAAAAACTGACGGATGCGATTGTTCTGATCGTTGGCATCCCATTTCAAGCATTTCACACCGTTGATGACCAAAAAGAGGTCGTCCATCTCAAATAAGGATACGTCTTTCACGTAAAATATCTTCATAGTTTTTTAAACATAGATCATTAACACTAATGTCTAGGACATACATTACATTATTATTTTTTGTTATATATTTTATTGACTATTAATTTTTTTAACAAGAATATATGCTAATTTGGACAAAAAATTTCTTATAAGAAATAACTCTTTTTGTACGCACTCATTTTTTTTATTTTTTTAAATATCGTCATTATGACGGTTGCTATTACTTGCTAGAAAATTTCTCCATTATTTTTTCATGTACAATGAACACATCTTTAATTTGCATAATATACCTATTTAATTCAAAAATAGAAAATAAAGATTAATTTAAAAAAAAAAAATTGTGTTTTGTGAGCTACATTGTAGTAAAATTTCATGTCATGACTTTCTTTGATCATGAAAATATTATTTAGATCAATAGTTTGCATCTAATGAAATCCTTTTATGTAACTTGGAGGGAAAAGAGTATTACATTGAATGTTTAAGGGATACACATATACATACCAAGAGATTTATATACAATGAACTTAATCTAACTTTTCTTGTGTCAAAAGATTTATATACTACTTTTGCATAAATTGTTAAGTAAACACGTCTTATTAATTATAGCTCACATAGTTCAATTTAATAATTATTTTTTGACCCTTGAAAAATTGCTTAGTAAATTCTTAAAAAATTTAAGCTTCAATTAACTAAATACTTAGATAATATAAATATACTAAATCACACAATCTAAAATAGATATTAAGAATGTATTTGATCTCATCAAAGTGTATTTTTTCTTTAAAATTAGAAATATTGGAGAAACATGAAATATATAGAAAAGAAATATTGTGTCTTTTCATGACATAACCTATTTTTTTCTTTTGGTAAAATGTGTACTCCTTTTTTGACTTTAGTTTGTGTCCACCCACTAATATAAGCAATTTCCTCGAGATTCTCTTGAATCTTGAAGTTGGTTGTCCTATTGACCAAAATATCATCATAAATAGAAATTACATTAAAAAATTAAACTCGTGTCTTTGATTTTTTTTTTAAATCTGTGAAAATAGAGAAGTTATACGCTTCTAACTTTTACCCTTCCAAGTGATCCAAATCTGACATGGCATGTTTTTCTCACAATATGAAATCGCTTGTTTGTACCTTACAAAGAATTTTTCATGGCAAACTCCATTAACTCAAAAAATATCTTTGTCTTAAAAAAAAATTATACATCAGTAAATTGCACTAATGAGCAGTTCAACATAACCTCTTTACTTAAAAATTCATGCACCCGATGCAAAGTTAAAATAAACAAACTATAATATTAATAGACTCTTACCCTCCATTTGCCTATCTTCTCGTCTCAACCTTAAATGGCATTGCAAGTTCTCCCAGTCTAAGTGGAACAAGTTGAGTGCTTGTATTTGGAACTCTAAAGCTGATGCCCAAGCTCAATTAACAGCCTGGAAAATTCTTCATGTCAAATTACCGATTGGTGAACGCCTTTCCTTCATCTCCCCATCGTTATCTTGCCCTTTTTGTGCTAAAAAAGAGACAATTAAACATGCTTTCTGGTCTTGTCCTCATGCCCAACATCTTTGGAAGCATCTCTTCTCTAATCTCCCAGCTCTTTGTCCTAAGGTGTGGTCTTGGAAAGCTGCACTTCTTGGCCTCTCTTCGCAACATAATGTTGTGACTCAAACCTTTAGACACATTGTCTTAAAGCACATCTGGAAAATTCGATGTTCTGCAACCTTCTCTCTTACGTTCTACACTCTTCAATTGGAAAGCTTGATGATTTGCACAAGCCTCTCTCCTCATCTCACCCTCTTGCACTCCGTTACCCACAGCAATCAGGATCTCAAGTCCCCATTGAGTGTTCTCCAATTGCAGTTCAATATGTCTGAGGAAAAAACTGTTGGTCTTAGAGGCAGCTCGAGGACCCTTGTTGGAGCTGGAGATTAACACCCTTCTTGCACGAGTTGGTGGTAGTGGCTGCTGTGTGGATCCTAACATGGTTCAGTGTGGATGCTGTAAGGTTTGTTTGAAATCAACTTAGTCAACACTGTGATGTGCAGTCAGCTTGTGAAGCACTTGCAAATGCTGCTCTGAATCAAGATACACAAGACAATGTTAGTGTTGTTATTGCAGGCTTTTGGAGAATACAACAACAAGATGGGCCTTGGGAAGAACAAAAATTGGGGAGTGAAATCTTGCATGCTGCTGCAATAGTTGCTTTTGTATCCTTTGGAATTTGGTTATCCTCTATTTTTGGCCAAGAGCTTGTGAACTTGTGAGCTATGGTTCACAGAGGAAAAAGAGATGCTGAGTCCCTCTCATAATCATCTTGTACAGATGCATTCAATGGGCAGGGCATGTAGAAGGCTAGGTAGTACATTCATTATGGACGGTTCAAAATCTTTCAACTCATCCCAGCATGGATCCGACCCTCTTGTTGAGGAATAGAAGGTTGTTGTTTACCAAGTCAACCTTGAGAACTGGCGACTCATGCTTGCTACGGGATTTGAAAGGTTATGCTTATCTTCTGTTGTGTTTGATTCCTGTGTTCAAACAGTGCCATACATTGGTCTTTTTGTAAATAGGAGACTGTTTTTGCTGGAGGGCTCTTTTGCTTCCAGCAATCTCCTATTTTTCCTGCTTTGTTTATGTATTCTTATGTAATTTTTTTCCTTTTTTTTAATAAAGCTTTTATTCCAATAAAAAAAAAATAGAATGTTTTATCTATCATTAGAAATTTGAAAGTTTTATAAATCTTAAGGTTGGATAAACTTCTAAAACAAATTTTAATATTTTTTATGAACTTTAAAAGTTAAAATTTTAAAGGTTTTAAAATCTTAAAAGGGGAAGATTCAAAAATGAAATTAGAGCATATTAAAAAAGGTAAAACATTAAATTTCATTAATTTTTTTTGTCAACATTAAAATTAATAAATTTTGATGGAGACAATTGAGATTATGTTTTTTTTTACCTTGTCTAATTCAGAACAAAAATTTTGTAATAGTTATTATGTCTTTTTATCTAATAAATTTTAGCAAACCACATCAATAGCAAATAAAAATCACTTTTTTAATATATGTCAAAAAAAATGAAGTACAACTGAACTTTTCATACATCCAGTTCAAATGAAAAATCTCTCAATAGTCACTTGATTTCCACAAAATCTAATTACAACCTCATTTCCCACAAAGTAAAGTAACTGCATTTTTCACTTGAAATGTTCCGTTTGAATGAAAAATCTCGCTAGGTCTACTTAGACATCAATTTCCTGCAAGAAATTAAAATTAAAAAGTGAAATATTAATAAAACATGCTTGTGGGACTTTCCTTTGCCACGAGGCATTGCATAAGGTTAGGTTAAGCGATTAATTTCTGTGGGGAAGGAAAGCGTATTGTTAAGTGAACAAAAATGAAAAATCGTGAATGTTAAAAATTCAAGCAAAGATTAATCGAATCTTTCTGGCCACCCATGTCTATTATTCTTCATGTTGGATGCCATATAGAAAAGGTTATGATGATTTAGTCAAACTCATTCGGCAGTTTTTGTGGATGAATTGGGAAGGAAAAAAGGGTCTTAGGGCCTCTTCATGGTTGCATTGTATCCAACCTAAGAATAGGGGAGGTTTGGGTCTCTTGGATCCTAGGACGCAAGGGGTGTGCTTAGCAGCTAAATGGATAGTAAGAGTAATGTCTGGTGAAGAACCATGGAAAATTTTGGTTAGACATTGTATTGCTCAAGCTACGGTAAGTAACAAGTGGCAAGACGTGGGATGGTAGGACAAAATTTTGCTTGCTCCTTTTTTTCGTGTGAAAGCCTCCTTCCAACTGCAATCCATTTGGAAAGCTTGGCAGCATGTTTGCAGTTTTTTATTTTGGAGAGAGGGCTCGTTACAACATGGCTTAGTTTTGCTACTTCTTCCATCTGGTGGAATAAGCTTATTCAATATCATGGTTAGCCTCTTGCTATCACCTTTCCTCGACAGTCTCATTACCTATTCAAGAAAGGGGTGCAGAAGTTTGGAGACATTTGGGATTTTTCCTCTCTTGATTGGGTCAGCTGGCATGAGTCCAAGGAAGCATTTAATTTAAATAATAGATTTAAAGGTTTCATGATTTTTTTAAAGGCGTTGGTTCCTGCAGAGCTTATTATGAAGCTCTGTACTTCATTAAACTGTAACTTCTTCAAGGATTGGTTATGGTTGGGAAAATACTCCTTCTGTGCTTTTCCTTTGAAGGAAATTTATTTTAGCCTCCTTCCTAATATGAACTTGAATCCAAGACTTAACAGGAAATGGCATTGTAAATTTTCTGAGAAGAAGTGGAAGTTGCTGAGTGCACAAATTTGGAAATCTAAAGTAGAAGCTAATGCACAAGTTTTGGCTTGGAAAGTTCTTCATCATAAACTGCCTGTTGGGGATAGAATAAATTTTTTGAAGTCTCAAGTTGCCAGGTGCCCTTTTTGTCAGCACATTGAAAATCTAAAGCATATATTTTGGGACTGTTATAGAGCTAAAAAGAAATGGAAAATTATCTTTGACCACCTTCCTGCTGTTTTTGATCATGCTTTATGATGGAAAGAAGCTATGTTTGGTATTAGACTTCATAAAAATTTAATTGTTGATTCTATGAGACAATGTATTTTGTTACACCTGTGGAAAAGTAGATGTTCAGCTGTGCTTTCTAATCACATTTTGCATCAGCAAACAAATATTCAAAAGTTTTACTCTGACCTGATGGTTCAATTTATCTTCTTATGTTCTCAGCTAAAGAAGGGATGTAAAGGTGATGCATATTATAATCAGCGCTTGGATCTGATCAGATATCAATTTCTTCAACACCATGAAGGGGAGATCATTTGTGCCAATCAGCTGCAAAAGTTTTTCAAGTTCAATATGTAATCATGTCCTTGCACTGTTCTTGGATTATATGTTTTGCTGGCTATTCCAGCCATTTCTGTTACAGTGGACTGACATTGTTATCTATTTTTGTGAGCTGCATGCTTGCTATGTGTAGTGTTGTCTCGTTCTTTCTTTTGGTAGTCCTTTTTTAGGACTGCATTCTTTTCCTTATTGTATTTTTTTCAGCATTGTTCAATACAAAAAAAAAAATCGGGCAAAGTAAAATATTATCGACCATGTCATAAAGTCAAAACATGATTGAATTTACATTGTTATAAAGGATACTATTACTTTCACAAAGGATTAAGATGACATCGACTTCCCTTAATATATTACCATGTGAAAATGTTAGGGCATCAAATATTTAAAATGGAAGCCTATACTTTTCTTTAATATACCTATTTTTAATATTTTCATGTGGATATATATATTACAACGGGGTGTTCCAACGAGCAGTTCGTATTTTGGGTATCTAGGGAAAGCTGCAGAGACTAGTCCCCTATGGATGGGAACCACCGCCTGCAAGAAGTCCCACCTCTTAAAAATATTTAAATATATTTTTTATTAATATTATATTCTCATGAGAATTTAAAAATATTTCTTTATTTTTAAATTTAAATCTAGGTTTTAAATGATAAAAATAAGTAAATGAAGTTATTTTTTTATGTTGTCAATTCAAATGGTTGTTTAAATTTATTTTTGCAAAGATGGTGATAGTTGATGAATTTAATTGATTTTTTTGCAGGTAATTATAAATTGTAGTCAATTGGAACTCCCACTTGCTAGACCAGTTTTGATGAAATATCCATACAACTTGTCAAAGAAGAGGATATGCCAAGAACATCCCAAACGTTAGAATATATTGCAATTTTAAATCTAAGTCATTGATTGAGAATTAATTTTGGGCCATTAATTTGTAACTAATTTTTGAGAGACTACGTCTATAAAAAGCTATGTGATTGATCATTTTTATAAGATTGGAAAATGTTGATACTTGTGAGGCAAATTATTGAATAATTATTTGGATGAATTGTTTGAATGTATTTTGGTCTCTTTCTTAAATTGATAAGTTTATTTTGGAGTGTGTACCATTTATGTGTAATTGTGACATTGTTTGATAAAATAAATTGGAAATGATATATAATTTTGAAGTATATCATTCAAGATGTTAAGAAATTTAGGATTTCTAACCTTTCTTTCTCACCCTCTCTTTTTTCATTTTCTTTTCATCAAATATAAAATTTAAAGAAATAGAAAATCAAATATTATAGATTAGATGACATAAAGTGTTCTCATTGTATTAAACACTTCGTATTATATGATAGATATTCTATTGTGTTATTGTTTCATTTGTGGAAGGTTATAAATTCGAGCTTCAGATCTTGACATTCTTCGACATGTTATCAAAGCCATGAAAGCATGTTCCTTCCCACATCATGGTGATTTCTGCACATAGCCCTATCATCAGAGCACCACAAAGCCATTTTAAAATTTGGGCATTGATTTGTTTGTTTTTAATGTTATTTTTTCAGAACATTAGTGAATGCATACTTTGGTAGACATTTTAAATTTTGTTGAAAGCATTTTATTTTTGCATCAAATTTGCATCTTCTGCACATCAGATAGAAAAACAATTTTTGGGTTTTGTTTGCAGCAATAAAAAATCATCTAGGTATCTATTAGCTTTTGTAGATAGTGATCGAATCTTGTAAAAAACATTGTCAAAATAGCATGTTGTGACCATTTTTCTTGCAAATCAAACTTTTTTTTTTATCAAATTGCATCTTCAACAAGTTGCAAAGAAAAACTTTTTTGGGTTTTGATTGCAATGTCAAAAACATTTCTAGGTATATATTAGATTTTTCATATAGCAAGCAGATTTTGCAAAAACTAAATTAGAAATGTCCATGCTATTGTTGATAAAAAAATAAATTATTGTAATAACTTTTGATCAATAGCTCAAAATTGAGTGTTGTTTTCTTCAAAAGTTAATATTTTTTTTCATTTTCAATCCATTTGACTTACTTAAATTGTAAAAAGCACTAAATTATAAGTGTCAAATTTTAGGGGACTCTCAAATATTGAATCAAGGGGGTCTTGTGTTGTGTCTTTGAGCACTTTTGTGAGTTGTGTCTTTTAACACTTCCACATTTTTCTTAAGTATTTTCTTCTCACACTTCATTTTTTCTTTAGTTGATAGTAATCATGTCTCCAAATCCATGGAAAATCAATTATTGTAAGAAGAAAAGACATGCCATAGATGAATGCATGTTTAAACAACTTGATGACCTGGAACTTGCTCGGAAACTTCATCAATTACAATAGCTTTGCATTAAAAATGAAATCAATTGTTAAGATTCTTCTAAACCAACACTTGCAGAAACATCTAGTCTCATTCAGTCACCTTGTGAGACATCGCCATCATTTGAAGATGAACAATGTAGTCTGATGGCATGCATTGCAATCTCATCACCTAATGCTACTTCAAAATTCAAAGTTGCTTCCTTGAGAACTTCTAGAGATTCAGTGAACTAGAATATTGTCCTTCTAGATCCACCACATTAGGACATATTTCTACTAGATATTGTATCATTTTCTGTAGAATCCCACTTTGTAGATTTGGATGACAATATTGAGGAAGTTCATCTCCTCTATGATACCAACTTCGATGAAGTTGCATCACCATTGCCATCTTTGGATCTTGTTCTTTCCTCGCCTACTTCAAATTTTATTGTGATAGATTATGTAGATATTCATGAGTTGACCTATCCAACTCCATCATCATCTATGTTGACATCATTTGTAGTAGTACCAGATTCACATCAGTCTAGTTGTCATCATACATCCATGGTCCATGTTCTTAAATCACATATGGTACTTGATCCATCTTATCAACATCTATCACACATCAACATTTGCTTGGAGATCTTTAAGCATCGTTGGCATCATTTCATTCTTTGGATCCTATGCAAAACTTAAACATTCATCTTACTTCTTGCATATTCCTATCCGGAATGGGAAGTCATCTTCCACATAATTGTGGTGTTGTTTCTTTCCAAGGGAGATATGTTGTTCAACTATCGTGGACCATCTTCAGCATCTAGTGTCAAACATCTACCAACACTACAAGCATCATTTTGAGGGGAGGGTGCATGGTTTTTCTTCTCCTATCAATTTTAGGAGGAAACATTTCCTCACATGTTCATTACTTCATAATTTTTGGGGGGTCACATGACCTCTTTTTCCTCTCTTATGGGGAGAACATTTCTTGTACTTATGCGATAGAAGTAGTCATTGAGGGGTCATTATGAGCCCTTCATCTAACACTTATCTTCTTCACTTGTACATTTCATTTCATTTTTATTGTTTCTCTTTTGGAGAGGAGTTTTATTTTCCATTGGGTTTTCTCCTTTTCTCCACTTTGTGAGAAATTTGTACATGAGTACCTAACATGGCCTAGTAGCTAGGAAACATCATTAATGCATACATTACTCCGTAAGTTGTACTTAAGGGAGGGTGTTGGTATAAATAGTGACTTTATCAAACTAGATAGCTTTTAGCAAGCCTACCTAAGAGAATCCTATAATTTATTCACATTGCTTAAGTCTCCACTTACTTAGGGGCTTTTAGGCTTTTAGGCTTTGGTCTCACTTCATAGCATTGAGACATGTGTCCTCATCACTTGAGACACCTATTGCACGCATACTTGTCACTTGCTCACACATTTGTTAAGTGAGCCTACAAGTGTTGCACTATTGGAGGGTTAGTCAGTTGTTTAATCTTACCTTCCTACTCATCTACCTTGCCTATATAAACAAGGCTCTCTCATTGTGTTATACACTCTTCATATTATATGATAGGTATCATATTGTGTTTATTGTTTCATTTGTGGAAGGTTATTGTTCTAGCTTTCAAGTCTTGGCATTCTCCAACACTAATTATTGGAATGGTGTATTGTATAAAATCACAAGTAGAGCATTAACTTGCATGAGGAACAAATTAATGTTGAAAAGACCAAAATAAAGTAAATTGCCAATAGAAAAGAGTTTGAGAAGGAGAGAAACAAGATTGGTGGTGTAAGGGTGAAGTGTGGACAATGGAATTATATAAGGAAATAAGTAAAGAATTTTTTTTTTTTAAGCTCGGAGAAAACAAATGTTTTTTAGTTGTTGAATAGACTCTCAAAAAGTGGTTCTAAGTAGTTTAATTAAATTTGTTGCCTTTTTTTTTTAGTTTATATAATTTTAATTAAATACAAACAAAAAATTAGAATCTCTTATAAAAGTGGAACTACTATAATCTAGAGATTGAAATGAAAAATTGTGGATAAACTTACTAAAATTATATAGTAATAAAAAATGTGCCACATGAATGTATATGTATATAGGGGAGAGGGGCCCATAGTGAAGCACCCTAACTTTGCGTTTCTCAAAATTCTATGTGAAAGTTTCAAATCAATCCCAATTTTGTACAATAGTTTATTTGGCAACTCATGTTCTTCTATATTTCGTTTTAGGGTCACATCATCAAATATGATGCCACATCAGCATGTTTTTTGTTGAGGTATCCAAAAAGGGCCAAAAAAAAAGTGAGACCGATAGTGGTGCACTAAGTCATGTTTTATTGGTGCACTAATGTGGCATCACATGATTTGTCAATTTGTGTATTTTATGGATAAAAAGTGTTTTGCAATTGGATATTAAGATACTCTACTATGGGGCCCTCTAGGACTACTTCTATCTCCACTATTAGACCCTGCTCCACTATGGGCCCCTCTCCACTATTCCAAACTTTAGACTAGCCTGAAGCACCACTTCCCAATGATATCCCCATGTCAGCGCCACTTCCTTTCAAATCAAATGCATTCACAGAACACTACACTTGCTTCCGAGAAAATGCTCGCACTTACAACTTCTCATACCAATAATCCCCACAAGAACACATCCCATCTTTGAAATGGTGGAACCGAATGACATCTCTTATCACAATATCACGTCCAAACTTGGCAGCAGTGTGACAGTCACCACATACACGGAGGTTCTTTATAATACGGATTGTGTACCCCGAAGTGGTGCAGATAAGTCCATAGGCAATGGCTAGCTTCTCACTGTGGTGATATAGAACTTGTTTCTTGAGCTCATCACTCATATCATGGAGCACAAAACTTGTGTTTGGAATATACCCTGCATCCTCCATCTGTCCAGCCAATGTCTTCAGCACTACGTAGATTTCCGCTGTTTGTGGGTGTGACCTATCTACGGACATGAATGCATGCACTTTGTTCTTGACTTCAATCCAGCTACACCCTGGCTTCTTGCTTCTCTATCTTTCGTCATTTTTCACACCTTGGCTACATCATTCCACCTGGCAGCTACAGGATAGATGTTTGACAGCAGCAGATAGGATCAAATATTTTGAGGCTCTAACGTAAAAAGCAATTCTGCAACACGCTTTCCAATCACCAAATTACCATGAAGTCTACAAGCACTTAACAATGTCATCCAGATACTGATGTCAGGTTCAAACGGCATTTTATTTTTATAGCCCTCTGCCTCATCTAGACGGTCGGCACGACCAACCAGATCAATCATGCAGGCACAATGGTCCATCCTTGGCATAATGTGATGCTCATGACTCATGGAATGAAAATATTGGTTTCCTTTATCCACTAGACCTGCATGGCTATAAGCAGTGATAACACCAATAAAGGTCACAGCATCTAGCTTCATGCCCTTAAGTAACATCTGTTCAAATAGCCTTAGGGAATCCATGCCATGCCCGTGCTGAGAATAACCAGTAATCATTGCATTCCATGAGATAAGATCATGTTCAAACATGTTGTTGAAAACTTGCCATGCATCTTCTATGCTTCCACATGTGGCATACCAGGGAATTGGCCGCGTTTATATTTGATATGAATTCAATGCTGATTATGTGTGAATGGATGTGTCTACCATATTCTAGGATGGCAAGACTAGCACATGCACTAACGACACTTCCAAAAGTAGCCTCCCCAGATTTACCATACAAATCAACAAGAGCACTTGCAACAAAGACATTTGACTCAAAACCGACTTTCGTAATTTTGCCATGAAGTTGTTTATCTTCCTCAAAGGCCAGTAAACCGGAACATGCACTGAGAATGCTGGCATAAGTGAACTGATTCGGCTTCACACCCGCCCATTGCATTTGGAAGCCAAGTTCAAGGCCTCCTCACCGTGGTCATTCTGGGCATATCCTGGAATCATTGCATTCCATGAAACTAAGTCTCGTTCCAGCATTTTATCAAACAAGTACCGCGCATCTCTTATGCTCCCACATTTAGCATACATTGTGACAATTGCATTGCACACAGAAATATCCAATTCAAATCCACTTTTTACAACTTGCGTAAGAACCTGTACCCCAAAATCCAAATC
This sequence comes from Sequoia sempervirens, assembly GCA_007258455.2. NCBI lineage: Eukaryota > Viridiplantae > Streptophyta > Pinopsida > Cupressales > Cupressaceae > Sequoia > Sequoia sempervirens. Next base: position 33,383,242 of record VDFB02252616.1, read on the forward strand.
CACTGAATTAGCGCATGCACTTACAACACCAACAAACGTCAACCTGTTTGGTTTCATACCTGCAGGGAAATTTTTAAGGGAAAGAAATCGTTTTACAAGTATAGAAAAGTCGGCGAATCTTTCTGTTTAAAAACAGGGAATATTAGAGTCTAATATCTGAAGAAAGAAATGGATTTAATGTTTATACTTGTAGAAATCGGGAAATGTAAAAACCTTAAATACACATTAGGTAGAAACTTCCACATGATGTCTTTGGGAAAAAAAAATGTTAAACTTGTGAACCTAATCCTTTACTTTTATGGTAAAATATAACCTATGAAAATGAACTTTCTACCTGCACAATGAACTTGATGAAAAAACTTTACAGCTTCCTCAGGTTGCCCATTTTGTGCATACCCAGTAATCATTGCAGTCCAAGAAACGTCATTCCAAAGCTGGCATTTCGTCAAACACTTGACGTGGGATCTCTATACTCCCACGTTTGGCATACATGTCAACGAGAGCGGTCCCCTCGAACACATCAAACTTCATACCAATTTTGATGATCTGAACATGAATCTCCTCTCCATACCCTAGAGCTGGCAAACTTGCACACACGCTCAAAACACTAGCAAAGGTAAACTCATCAGGTTTAAAATCCATCCTTCGCATTTGCTAGTACAGCTTCAATGCATTTTCCTTACCAAACCCCTCTCGCGCATACCCTGCATCATTGCCTTCCAGGAAACCACGTTTCGTTGAGGCATTTTGGAGGCATTTTGTTGAACAGTTCCCTTGCACAATTCATATGGCCAGAATTAGCATACCCAGAAAGAACAGTGGTCCATGAACAGGCATCTCGTACACGCATATTTTCAAAAACCTGGCGAGCGTCATCCACTCTTCCACATTTCACGTACATGTCAATTAAACAGTTTACTACATCGACATAGGGTTCAATCCAATTTTGGTTATTTGGCCATGGACTGTCATTCCCTCTCTCAGGCCTCTTCTTCTAACACACTCCAGCAGTAGACGAGAATAAGTACTAGCACTCACCTGAGTAACTCTACTATCCACTGTATCCTCCTCGAGGCATTTGGTCAAACACTTGGTTGGCATCCCGAATTATTTGGTTGCTTGCCAGTTTATCGTTGAATGTCTTGGAGAGCAGCGAAACCGAAGCTCCGGAGACAGTTTTTCTTGTAGCCATTAATCTCGTTCGCACTCAAAGCATACTTTTTTACATGGTTATGGTACTGTAAATTTAACACTTGGCTGATCTTCATAGTTGCCAATGTAATTCATGATGCAATAACTGTTGCTCTTTTGTTTGGCTTTCTCTGGTAAAGAACCCCAATTGAATCGTACGTGGTTTTTGTTTTTCTCTAAGAATGGCGTTTAAAAATGAGTTCCTCACATGCAGTGGGTCATCGATTATAAGGACGCGGTCCCATGTTGGGATTTCAGGTTTTAAATGTAGGGACACATAAGGATGTGGTTCTATGTTGGGTTTTAGGTTTTGAAGTTAAGTAGAGACATGTTTTCTATCATGTTAAACATTTTTAATTGGAATTATCAATTGGAGGGGTGAAACTCTTTACAAATAACTGAAAAATAACAATCAACAACTATCAAAATCAGTAAAGAATATAAGAGACAAAACACAATAATAAATGGTGAAATATAGGTTTTGAAGTCATAGTAAAGACATGGAAATAAATGTTTAAGAATTAATTGGAATCTTATTCTCACATATTATTAGAAATTTTGAGAGTGGATTTTAAGAGAAATTTTGAAGGAATTTTTTTCCATTAAGTATTAAATTATTCACATATTTTATTTTTTAAAAATTGATTGTTATTTTATAAGATCTTAGCCTAAATTTCCATTTTCTTTAATATGAGGTTTATACTTTATAATTTAAATTTTTATTAGGTGTGACATTTTATTTAATTTAAGCATTGAGTATGTTATATTATTAATGTAGGGGTTGAAAGGTGGGTGGATTTTAAATTAAAAAATTGGTTAAACATTATAAATTTTATATAAAAGGATTATTTATTAAAATTAATAATTAATGTATATTTTTAGATTTTCAAAAAATAGAGGTAGCATAATATCACATTTCAAAGTTAAATTTGTAAAGTTGGAAGTAAAATACATATGACCTACAAAAATGGAAACAACCACACAAAATAGCAAGAGTATGACTCTACAAGGGAAACATCCACCAAGTCACCAATTTAACAAAAATAAAAAATAAACCATAACAATTATATTGCAAGGGAAACACCAATGCCGAGGGAGGAGGGAGAGAGGATGGGCTTTCCCATTCGGGTTATCCCTCCACTTGGTAAATCTCTATTTTCCTCCATAGGTTCCCAACTAGTAAGATTAGCACTATCTCCATCCTCAAGATCTCCCTATCATTGATTGTGTATAGTCCTTAGCAAAGATATAACAAAAGCCATGTGAGAGAATTTATCCTAATTAGAAGAGGTGCATTCATGCCATTTAGAGGACATAGAAGAGTTATGCGAAGGAAAAAACTACTCATCCTAGTAGTTAAATGGTGAAGGTGGAGGGAGGGTCTAGCCAGAGTGTTACCTAGCCAGAGTGTTATATTAGAGGAGTTGTGAGTCTCTAATAGATGTATGTGATCATTGCAAGGACTTAGAGTCTAGTTGTGTTTACAATCCCAATGAGGGATGATGGAATAATATGGTAATGAAGGTGGAAGCATAACCACCATGTAGGGGGCATTCCCTAATGATTGAGTAGGGTTTGAAGATGATAGACCTCTAGTTCCACCTTGCTAGTTTGGATTGAATATGTATGTGGACATTAGGGATCACAAGCTATGTGAATTCAATAGTAAAGTTAGTATCCATATCAGAAAGAAAAAATAACAAAATTTATACCTTTCCAAAGGCAAAAAAGGATTTACAATTTTAAATCATATTATAGTTAGAATAATTTTCTATAGAAACATTGGCCCCACATCACTAAATAGGATATTATGCCAAGTAAAGCGTTCAAACCTTGAAATCCAAAAAACCCATATATCCATTGTCAAGTATTTTGTGTGAATACAAAATCAAAAAAGATGAAGAAGAGTTTTAGGTTTCCCATAAATGAACATCTTGGATTAGATAAGCTAAGATATATCAAATAGGTACAAATAGGAAGGCCCTAGTAAAGTAAACACCAACTAGATAGACAACTATAGGCTCCACAACCCTTTTCCAAATTGTTTGAAAATGCTTATCCCAAATAAAATTCAAAGAATAAGAGACTAACTAGAATTCAAATTTTGAACCATGGGAAGATGAGGTGAGAGCCACGTGTATCTTTTCTTATAAGTGTAATTATAAAAGGGATAATTAACATACTATTTCTAATCCTTCCACCAAGGCTTAATGAAGCACATAATTTTTTGTGTAGACATTGAGAAGGCATAGCCTCAATTAGTATTTGGAATGTTTCTTGATCAACATGATTTGAATTAAACTTGGATTAAATGACCCGAGGCTAAGAGATCCAAGTTGAATTAGCCTTGGAGTAAAAATCCTATAGATTTTTTATTACCCTTTTGAATAAATTAAGCAAATGTATCCAAGGAGAATGCACCAACTGCCTATCTTGAAAGAAGATGATAGGAGGTCCATTGTATGGATTGATGGTTGATGGATAAATCATTGTGAAATTCATCTCCATTTTAGGTAGCCAAGGATTAATAGTTTCCTAAGCCATCCAATTATTTTTTGCAACAAAAGTTTCATTGATTTTAATAAGCACATGATAAATTGCAAGAGGATACCAAGGCCATTCCAAATCGGATGCCCAAATAAAAAACTAGAAGAAATATAATTTCTCAAAAACAAATTTCTTTAACCTTTATCATCATCGCAAGACCTAACAAGCCACTTACTACATAGAGTACTAACTTATCTATTGACATTAATAAGGCCTAGCCCACTAAAATCACTTGGAAGGAAATAAAGATCCCAAGCAACCTCATGATTTGACCCTTATTATGGTCTAAAATAGCTCATAGAAAATTCCCACAAAAGCTTATCAAGCTTGCAATATGATATTTTAGAAGGAACCTAGAAAGACTCAAAGTAATACACATACATAGCCTCAATAAATTTATAGAAAATTTAGATTTACCTACCAACAAAAGTGCTTCAGTGATCCTATTAATTGTTTTTCTTCTCAAAGTTTCAATATTATGGTACCATTGATTAGATTGATATGCTTGAAACACAAAGTGAATGTAAATAAAGTTAAAGATTTCCTATGGTCAATGGTTTTTTTGTAAAATGTAAAATCTAATATACTTTAAATTTAACTTCATATTAATATATGATGAAAATGAAAATGCCAATTTACTAATATCTAAAACATGCAAATTGATAAACTAAATTTAGAAATATAATCAATAATAAGAACTTGGCACTAAACATTGTCTAGGATGCCAACATGTCATGCCAACATTCATGCTATGTTCTATCATCCATACAAATGGAATAATTAAAGAGCTTCCAAAAAATGTGTAAACCTAATTTAGTGGTTCACCCAATCTATTCATCGAAAAATGAGAATGCACCAACAACTACTAGATGATAAAAGTAGAAAGAAATAAACTAAATTACAAGATTTGCATGATTCAAATGAAGAATATATGAATAAAAATTAAGAAAGAAATAGGCAAACTTCATGTGGTTGAGTGGTCTCAAATTACCTGCAATTACAAAGAAGAGATACAATTGTTTGGGTTTAGTTGTGGATTTACCTTTAGTTCAAACCTTTACTTCGATAAATTTCTATCTTTAGAACAACCAAGATAGAGAGATTGAAAATTAGTGTCTAGATTTCTTGTCCCAAGTGTGTCTGAGAATGGTTACAGCTATGATTTTAAAAATAGTGTAAACCAGAATGAGAGATAAAGGAGATGTGAAGATCCCAAGGTTCTTAGAGGCACAACAAAATAAATTATTGCATTAACATTGAGAAGATGAAGAAAATTATAAATGCAAATAAAAGAACGATATCATCTTGCTAAGCTTGAAGAAACCAAGAAGACAAGAGATCTTGAAGAATAATGTTGTAGGAGAGAAACTAATGCAAAGGAAGAGTTATTAGAAGATTCCAAAATGCTAGAGAAATCTTGAGAATACCAAAGGTGCAAGAAGAGAGAGATTACAAGATTCATTTAAAAGGTGAGAAGGGAGGCCAAAGGAATGAGATAATGAGCTATTTGATTCATTATTAGTTGTTACCACTAACTTTGGAAGGTGACAAGTGCAAAATTCTTAGAAATGAACACCAAATAAGGAATTATCATTTTGATGCTAGCATGCCATGTGAATGTCTACATGTCATGCTAGTGTCAAAATAATTTGAGCTTTAAAAAGATGAGACATGAGAAAATCACAAGGATAACATAAAGGGTGATAAAAGAGAACTTAGGAAATAAGGCCTAATAACCATGGGAGGGGAAAAGGCTAATGCAAAGGCTAAAATGAGCCTATAAGCACACTAAGGAGTGGACACCAAAGTAATTCCAAAACATAATTCAAAATTGTAAGGGAACGAAGGAAACAAAGAGGCTAGGAAATGAATTGATCATAGTATTGCATATTATTCCATTGAATCCTAGAGCTTGAAGCTAAAAAAGTTTCAAGACACTTGAAAACTTATTCAATTTACTATCCTTGTCTTCAAGAAGCATCAAGAAAGAATCATTTGCAAATTGTCAATTAACTAGTAATAATAAGAAAGACTGTGAAGGGAAATTCCTTTGATCAGGCTCACTATAAGATGAAAAGTTAGTAAGAAGATAGCCAAACCCTTCAGTAGATAACACATAAAGTGAGGTCACATGAGGACAACCCTACCTTATAGAGAAAAATATTGAATTTCTCAAATTGAATACCATTAATGGCTAGGCAAGAAGAATAATTTGTAAAAAGCATTTGGATCAACTAGATAAAAGTGAGACCAAAGAAAAAACCTTAAGCATGGCTAATATGAAACACCATTTGATTCTATCATAATCCTTTTAGAAGTTAATTTTCATGAAGATAACCCTTTGATTGGATCTACATGATCATTTCATACCTTCCCAAACTACAATGTCATTATCAATAATATATATTCTTTTAATAAACCTAGGTTGTTTAGGTTCAACCACTATTAAGAGATGGATAAATCACTTAGATAAAGCCTTGGGAGTGATTTTATAGGAGACATTCAAGAGAGTGATGGGTCTTTGATAATATATTAGTTGGTATTGATCTCTAGGTATGATTTTGGTATTTCTTTTGTTAATGATAGGACCGAGAGACATAGTATGATAAGCTTCTAGGTAGATTTTCAATAACTCACGACCAATATCATCCTGAAGAATTTTATAATTTACATGGAAAATCATCACAACTAAGCACTTTTCCATTTTACATGATAAATGGAATTGAGTGGAACTTTACCTAGGATAGGAGTTTTTCACAAGTTTTAAGTTGGTTGATGGTAAGCATAGGACCACATACAAGTAGGTGTTAAGTGCATATTCCTTTCAAGAGAGGAGGCTTGAGTTTTGAAGACCTTGGTATAGTTCTAGACAAAGGAATTTAAGATATCAAGAAGAACATATAAGTTTCCCAAATTCTTTAATGTGCTTGATTTTTTGAGATAAATTTGGAGGTTATGGAGCTTGAAATATTTCTTTGGAAACATGATCACTAACTTTGAAGAAATAAATTTTTTATATTTTAATTTAGCTCCCCAAGTGGCTTTTGCACCAACCACATGCATAAGGTAGCGCTTCTTATCTAGTTCAGTTTGGAAGGGTTTGTGGAAAGGAGTCACTTCAATTTGAGCAATTAATCAATTAAGCTATAAGGACATGGACACATAGGGCTTGTGGTATATATTTGATAGTTGGAAACTAAAAATTATCAATAAATAGGTAGTACAAGTGATGGAATCAAACCATTATTCAATCCACCCAATATCCATTTTCATATGTGGTACCTAGTTCCAACCAAATCAATATATAGGCCTATATGGACTTGTTAGGTAGCTCAATGATGTGTTAAAAAGAATTGTCAATTTAAAAGTGAATTGACAAGTGATTGTAAAAAAAACAATCCAATAAGGGATCCACTAGAAGTGAGTAATAACTAGAAAAAGAGAAGTATGGTTACACCAACATCATAACATAATCAAGTCAATTCTCATTTTATAATTACTACACAAGTTGGATTGCATTTAAAAAATGGAAAATGTGTTTTGGTAGTCAATATTGGGGTCATAAAGGCCCAATTATTGAGCATGTAGGACCATGTGTCTCTTTCAATAGTTTCTATCTTATGGTTAACTTGCCTTGATTATTAGATGCCACCTCAAATATATTAAAGTTTTCATTAAAGACCCACTAAGCTAATGGTAGCTCATTTCTTGGTGCAGGTTTTTATTTTCCTAGTGGGTTAATTTATTTTCCCTTAGTCTTAGGTTTTTCCTACACTTAATTAAGCTTGCTTAGGATAATAAAGTGAGTTTATTACTAGGAAATAAGTATGTGGTGTCACCTTCCTTAAAGGGTGGAACACATTCCACTCTTGGTGGCATCCTCCACTTTTGGTGGTCAATACTTTCCACTTTGGTGGGCATATCCACTTTTGGTGGTACATCTCCACTTTTGGTGGTTGATTCATATTGGTTGGATTTTCCACCTGCCTCTTCTCTTAAGTTCTATATAACCTCACTACCTAGCTTGTATTTGCATCCATTCTTGCAATACTCTTGCATCCATTCATTTTCTTGCTTGTTGCATACTTTGGCATACATGCACCTTGATGCATACAGTCATTATTCATTCATCTTTGCATTGTATCTTTTTAGCTTGGAAGCTCTTAATGCAATTTTTTCACATCGACATTGCATAATCTCTAAGAGTTTTGGTTTGCATTCTTATTTTTTTCCAATTTATGTAACTTTGATTTTCTCTTAAAAAGTTCCTTGGGGTATTCAATCTATTTTAAATTTCTAGCATGGCATTAAAGCTTTTGGTTTGAGAAATCTAAGTTCATAGATTCTTGATTGAGAGATTGAGTTTCTTGTAAAGATCTTGTAAATTCTCGTATGCTCTTCTCTTGCATTTTAAATGATCTGGAGAATCAGAAAGGATTTGCAATGATCTAATAACCTTTTCATATTGCATATAAGTTTTGTGAGGTCCAGGTGATTGTAACATTTCTGGTTATATTGATAGTATTTTTTATTGTTCCAATGTGTCTGGAAGGCTCAAGAAAGTTAGATTTGTCTTTTGTTTCATCAAAATTGGAGATCATTTGACAAAAACAACAAACAAAGGTTTGAAGCTCAGATCTGCGAACAACTTTTTATAGGAGCATTTGTAGTGAAGGAAAATGCATACCCTTGAATTTTCACACCTATTTGGGATTTCCAAGTGCTTTGCTTATCCCTATTTATGTCTTAACTGGTCCTATTTTGCATCCACAAGCCTAATGAATTATATCAAAATTTATGGCCAATCTTGACAAACTTCAAAGGGTAAATGATAATTTAATGATTCTCATTATGTTTCCTTGATTTTTGGATTGGGACGGATTGGGACTAAGACACCACCTAGGGAATATTTGTCCTCCAAAGGTCCTAGGACCCTCTTTTCAAATGTGCCTTAAATGAGCCCCTTTTTGGAGTCTATGCCTTGAGTTTCATGCCTCGGGGCGAAGATGCCACCTAGGGCGTCTTAGTCCCCCTTAGGTTATTTTTAGGATTTAATTTCAAATCTTGGCAGGATTTAGCCTCCTTTAATTAATGATTTCATAGTCGGATTTTTGTGGTGTAATTTCATAATATTAAGCATAGATAAGTATAAATACAATGTTCTTTCATTCATTTTCATCCTAGCAACTTGAGTACTCATGCATTATAGTAAGTTTGTGATCAAGAGAGCATTCAAGAGAAATTCATCAAGCATTTGGAGTCATCATCAAGATTCAAGAATCATATCAAAGAGATTCTTACATCAAGTGTGTTTTTGAGCTAACATTTGTGATGTAGGGTTTTGATTCAAGCAAGAAATTCAAGTCAAGATCTATCAAGCATTCATTCATTTCAAGATTTACATTCAAGCTAGCCATTTCACACAAGTTTGTAGATTTCATAACAAGGGTTTGGTGAGTTGCAACATAGCACTTTGTTCATTCATCCTTTCCCTTCATCATTCTATTTCATTCCAAGGTTTAATTACCAACAAGGGGTTTGACCAAGGCAAACCCCCATTTACTAACAATCAACAAATTTTTCTTCTCTTACATGTTTGTCTTTGAAAATTTAAGTTGAAGACTTGAAGATCATTTGGAGTGCAAAGTTGCATTGCAAAGTTGTCATCTTCATGGAAACTCACCTACAAGCCAGATCCAGAAGTTTCAGGACTTGAGACCTGAGAAGAAGGAAGTGAAAACATTGAGCCTTGAGATCACATTCAGAGATTTCAGAAATTCAAGATGGGACTAAGTTGATAGCAAGGGCATCTTAGTCCTACTAAGGGTATTTTTCAGAGATTCTTTCAAATTTTGTTTCGACATCCAAAGATTTTGCATCTCCCCCCAAAAAAAAAATGGGAATAAGACAAAAATAAGGGTGTCTTAGTCCTCCCTAACATATTTTGGCAACATTTTTGCATTTCCAAAATCCTCATCACATTTCTAGACTTCCCAGGGTATACATATCCTAACTTGTTGTTGCTTAATTTCATCATTTGCACTCATCATTTGACTTGCATTACTAGGTTTTGTGATTTGAATGTTAAGGTGTTTTTTCAAAGCTTTTGCTTGGTGGTGAACTCCTCAAAGCTTAAAGAACCCTCCCATAGGTTTTCCTTGTTGAGAATTGACTCACCTTTGTGTTGATAGTTAATCCAATTTGAGATCCTAGGACATATTTGAATAGAAATTGGAGAATAGTGGTGTTCTATGACCTAAGCCATAAAGCATCCATTTCCCCCAATTTATTAGCATTTTTGGCCCAAACGGACCTTGCCATTGCATTCAGAAGGCCCAAAAACCCTTATTCTTATATAAAATTTGTCTATTTTAAATGAATTTGATTTTTTGGCAATTTTTCTTTGGCTAGTGGGTCATCACTATAGGAAAAATTCAATCTATTTTAAAAAAAAATCATAACTTTTTGCCACAATGTCCATTTTTTGCAAATGAGATCTATCGTTGGAAAGCTAGAGACAAGCACTTTCCATCTACAAAAGTTTTGAAAATAATTTTTTCCATTTTCTATCAGATATTGTAGGTTGAAGCTATTGTTCACATTTTTTTCTTCAACGGGCCATAACTTTCTCCCTAGAGCTTAGTTTTGGAAACAAATAGGCGTTGGAAAGGTATTGAAGATAACTAAAAAACTATAGAGCTAATTTTTCTAGATTTTATTTCAGATTCATTTTGTATCAAAATTTATAATTTTGGTCATTATGGGCCTATTGAGCATTGTATCTTGGAAAAAGCTTTGTAAATGTACTAATCATAAAGTGCCAACATTTTAATATCTTGGGAGGGTGATTTTCAAGACTAGTGGAAAGGGGGATTGTCTCTTGATGTCTCCTTTTGCATTCACTTAACGTTATTTTTGTATCAATCTTGGGGGGATTATGCAAACAATTTATAATCATGAACTAAGATAAAGTTCCATTTATGGGGGGGTTAAGTATGTCTCTTAAAAATTATTTCCATCCTTCTGTTCTCAAGTTAACTTCAGAGAACTATTTTTCCTAGAAATAAGGGATATAGAATCATTTCCTTGAGCACATGATCTACTGCCCCATCTCCTTGGACTCATTCCTGAGCCAAGTGACTATGATCATAAGAATGCATGGTTTAATAATAACGATCCATGGTCTATGGACTAATATGTATTACTATTTTTGAGGATATTCTACATCAAGTAGAGCACACTGAGTTCCCTTTCATTGCTTGGACCATCATTCAACAGTTGTATGGAGACATTAGATCTTCATTTAAAAGTGATATTTCCTTGGAGAAACAGGCTATTGTGGATGGTATTAAGACTTGTACTTCCCCATCTTTTGTGGACACATCTTATGTGGATGATCAATTCATTAATACCCCATCACCATCTACTATTGCTACTTCATAGTTTAGAGTTTCTTCTTCAAAAGCTTCTAATGACTTCTTGTAGCAGGGCATCCATAGTCTTCCTAATTCAGCTTGGGATGATCTCTTGATAGGTATTTTAGACTTGTTTACAGAGACACATATTGTAGATTAGGGAGACAATATTGAGTGTATTCATATTCTCTTTGATGAAGTCGATTCTTCTTCAATTATTGTGAGGGAACACTTTGACCCTCTTGTTCAATTTCTACATGATCATTCATCATAGTTTGACATGAGTGTGGATATTTTGGATCAACATTTGGAGGATAAATCTTCAGAGGAGATACTTGAGTCTTTGGCTTATGCTCTACATCAGTCTCTAGGAGATTTTGATTTTTCATCTTTAGCAGTGTGTCCTAAAATGTCTGATTTGATTGTGGAAAATTTCAACATCAACATGGGGATACTTGAGCCGAGTTCAGAGACTCCATAAATATTGAGTTTTCTTTCTACATATTCCTTTTAGGAGTAGGGAGATATCTCGCAATTGCATACACCTTTGGTTTTGTTTCTTCCTAAGGGGAGTCCAACATTGTTTGACGATCATGGACCATATTCTACATCAATTTTGAGCATCTACCATTGGATCTCTTTGGGGGGGCTTCTTTGTCCTTCCACTTCATTTATCTCTCTATTATGGGGGGTGTACTTCCTTTTTGTTGAATGGGTCTTCTTCTTCTTTAGGGGGAATTTATTATGTACATGGGTACCTAACATGACTTCATTTGCTAAGACCCATAATATTTTGTATCCTCTTAAGTTGTGTTTAAGGAGGGGTGTTGGTGTAGGTTTTTATTTTCCTAGTGGGTTAATTTATTTTCCTTTATCCCTAGGTTTTTCCTACACCTAATTAAGCTTTCTTAGGGTAATAAAGTGGGTTTATTACTAGGAGATAAGTATGTGACCATGTCACCTTCCTTAAAATGTGGAACACATTCCACTCTTGGTGGTATCCTCCACTTTTGATGGTCCATACTTTCCACTTTTTGTGGGAATCTCCACTTTTGGTTGTCCATCTCCACTTTTTGTGGTTGATTCCTATTGGTTGTATTTTCCACCTACCTCCTCTCTTAAGTTCTATTTAACCTCACTACCTAGCTTGCATTTGCATCCATTCTTGCAATACTCTTGCATCCATTCATTTTCCTACTTGTTGCATACTTTGGCATACATGCACCTTGATGCATGCATTCATTATTCATGCATCTTTGCATTGTATCATTTCATATTGGAAGCTCTTAATGCAATTTTGTCACATGGACATTGCATAATCCCTTAGAGTCCTAGTTTGCATTCTTATGTTTTTCTAGTTTATGTAGCTTTGATTTGCTCTTAAAAAGTTCCTTGGGTTATTCAATCTATTTCCGATTTCTAACATCATTTGCAAGCCATAACCAAAGCAACATCATGTTAGTTCCATCATTCAATGCATAAATATTGAAAAAAATAAAGACCCTATCATCTATATTAAAAAGGGCTCACAATGCATTGCTTAATGGGTCATAGTTATGGGTAACATAGTGAAAATGCCACTTGGCATCAACAATAGTTACCACACCACCTTAACCTGTCTCATGATTACTACTAAAACAAATAATATATACACATATGACATGACACATGACTAAAATTAGATACCCAAAAAACCTTAATCTCTTGAAGATAAAGAATGTCTAGAGGTTTAAATCTCTATTGAAAATATTGCATGATGAATTTGTGATTTGGGTCCATCAAGCCTCTCACATTTTGTGAGGTGAAATTCATGAAGAAAGAGGGTTCAAGGATATTTTCTCAAAGTGTAACCATTGGAAAATATATTTTTTTCTACACAAACTAACTCTAGTTTTATGAGAGAATTCTCCAAAATTTATTTTTCATTTATCAAGAACATAGTCCTCTTCCTCTACCTCCTAGAGAGGGGTGCATGAATGCCTCCCTCCCTCTAGTCAAGTGAACAAATTTCAAATACCAACTCCATCAAGGATCAAATACTTAGGCCCATCTATTTTTAGAGTATCAAAGTTTATTGATTTCTTTGTATTTTTCACAAAAAGGAAGGGTGACCTCTTATTGGGCACTGATTGCTTGCTTGGATTTAGCAATAGAATACAACTAATAAGTGTCTATTGCAATGGATATGTCATTGGTTTTTGAAAAAGAGGGGGAAATTTTCATGCCTTCGGTATTCAAACCATTATGGGACTAAGAGCCTATATTAGGACCATTGCAAGCATTGTATGGTATCCAAAATCTATCCAACCATATTCAGTCTTCCTTGCATTATTAACTAGTTTGCAGGCTAGATTGGGCTTGTGGATGACTAAGGGGTGGTATTTAACTTTATGGTTATATTTTTGGCACCAAAAACAAGTGTTCAAAAAATTCACATATAGAACATGTTACCCATGACACATGATACAAATCTATATATCTATGGTTTCCTTTAAATCTTAGGAGAGGTCTATCTACACATAGACTTAAAAGTATGGTCAAGCCAACTAAGTTTTTTTGAATGAATATAGATCACCCAACCTCCTAAGGGAGAAATTATTGTGGTTGATGAATGACCAACGAGGTAAAGGAAATCCAAGAAACTTGACCCATAGAGGAAATTTGAGAACCTCTTGATTGGACATGACAAACTCACTTATTGAATGAGAAAAAACAACCAACAAATATAAAGATAGTAGGTTAAATTATGCATGCCCTTAAATCTAAAGTGTGTATAGGGTTATGAGTAGTTGGCATGTGACTACCTTAACTCTTAATTAATTCATATTTTTATTATTTTATTCTTATTTAGTTAATTAGGTTAGCCTAGGGATTATATATTGTTATCTAAGTCAACCTAAGTGACATCTTAGGCATTACTAGGGTATATATAGGATTTAGTGAGTCTTATTTGAGGATAATATTATAAATTATGTTCTTAATAGAGATATTTGGAGGGTTTCCACCTTGAAGTGGCTTGTTATTCTCAATTATTATTAAATATTTGCAGAATATTTCATATTATATTCCTTTATGGTGCAAGTTATTTCATTACAACAGGGACCATGGCGAAGGACTGGGTCCACATGGTTGGTTTTTGTAAAGTAGAAGAGAAAAATAATTTGGTTAAGTTTTATATATCATCTAGCTTAACCCCATGTGGAGCCCACATAACACTTAACTAGTTCTAAAGCATGTTTATAGAAGGCATATGGTTGAAAAAGTAGTAAATGAGCATAAATTGATCAAGAAATTTATAAGCATTATAAAATTAAAGAATAAAAACAATAACATCTAAAGGGTTAGCATAAGTCATACCTGATGGAACACCTTAGGGAGAAACTTGTGAGGTTTCTTTTTCGGAAACATTTATCACTCCAATTCCTATCCCTTCAACATTGACAACCAAAGACAAAATATTAGGTACCATTTAAAAGAGTCAATTATCATATGAAAAAGAAATCATAAAACATACTATAATAAATATAGGAAAAACTTAAAATATTACTATAATATTTATTATCAATGTGATAAATAATAAAGAAAGAGATATAAACATATAAACCAAACTAATATATCTCTCAAAAATCCTTCCCAAAACTATTGTTGAGAGCTAGAAATTTGACCACACACATTATAATTTTTAATCATTTATTAAACTTTATAAGCACTCTCATCTTAAAAATAGTTCAAACTCACACACTTTTACAACTAATGTTTAGGTCAAGTATTTGGAGATAATATATTAGTTGGAACAACTTCAAATTTTAGTGTTTTTATTTAGTTTCTAATATTTTCATTAGATAATCATAGTTAAAATGATGTACTATCAATAATTATCTCTCTATAAATAAAATGGTATATAAATATAGTAACTTTAATTATATCTTTGGAGAAGCCAACCTAGATAGTGTTCCATACATTGTATATTTTCTTTTATGCATTTGCTTTTGAAACTTCTTGGTAAATGATTCTTTATTATTACTTTGAACACGATTAAAAGAGAATGCATAGATAAACGTGTATCCTTTATAACTTTTTTTCACACCAATTCTGTTGAGATACCCTTGTTTTTATTCTAACATTCTTTAGAGCTCTATGGTAATCATTATACCACCACATGGCATGCCAATGATATTTGCATGCACATATATTTTTTCTTGGTTAACATCATGTTTGATATATTTTTGTTGTAACATTGATGTTGTATGTTAAATTATGTATCCTTAGATTTTTATATTAGTGTAAATAATGTCATTAGATAATTAATTAATTTTTCATCACTTTCTAATTTGACTTATCCATATTTTCTCAAGTTTACTTAGGCTATTCTAAAGTTTTGTTTCATATCATGTGGTTGAGACAATGTCCTCACTTTGTGACACACCTCTTGCATGGTCAATTGCCACTCACTAGAACACTTTTCATGTGAGTTAACAAGTGATCTATCATTGAAGGGTTAGTCAGTCATTGTGTTCAACTTGACTACCTTCACTACCTTGGGTGATCCCACAATATTGGTTTACAATTTTTGGCCAAATTGGATACTGAATTGATTTTTTTAACTAAATCTTCACTTTCGAGCACCTATAGCGGCTAAACCATGAGAAATTTGAAGATGATGCAAACTAGTGATTTGTGACATTTTGTTTGTAGATTTTAAATATTTTTTTTTCAAAACATTTGGAATTAGATTGCACTTATTTTTCCATCTCCTTCAAAAACTAGTTTTTTTTAATAAACATCATTTTTAAGGAGTGATGCTCATCGTATGCAATATATATATTTTTTTCCATAAAAGATAAAATTCTATTTTTTTTGAATTTAGATTTGTAACTACAATATCTAGCACTTTCATTTGGTTTCATAGTGTTTTATTGAATATTTTTTCCTTAATCAAATTTTGAAGTCAAACTAATTACAATTTAGACATATGTAGACTATATACAACATAACTTTTTTTGTATGTATTAAAATTCAATTTTTTTTTTATTGGATCAAAGACTTCAATATCTAGTGCACTGATATTTTTCAATTTTTTTTGATAATCTGCCATTCTTCCATATGTGCAGAATAAAGAGTTTGATTTTCAATGAAAAACCTACATTCATAAGAAATAAAAAATAAAAAATAATAATTAAATTAAATTTATTTAAAATTATACTTTTTAGGAAGCTTATAATAAGGACTACATACTTACAAAAAACAAAATTTAAATGAATTGATTTGATCCTCCAAAAGGTAAATCAAAAGTGGTTTTTTATTAACATTTTGATAGATGTAAATGAGACTCCATTATAAGTATAGTTTAAAACTAGCGGGGTTCTATCAAAGGGGGTTTGATCTAAGGTGGTTTGATCAAACCATCTTCAATTGGAATCCTTTAAATAGAAAATTTCAAGGTTTAAATCATTATATTTTCTAAAAAATATGTAATTTTAACAAAAATCAAGATTCCCCAGAAATTGTAAACTAGTATTGTGGGATCACCCCTTACATTGTACATTCAAATTAATTCTTTGATAATACTTAGCCCATAGGATATTTATTTTGGGCACAACCCATTAGAATTGTCTCATGCCAAAAATATTCTCGTAGGCACAACCCATCAGAATTTTCTCATGCCTGAATTCTCATGCCAAAAAATCTTGTCGCCGCTGGGAAATCTCACTGATCTTGCCGATCTCGATTTGTCGGGACCTTGTAATCTTCTCCATATTGGCTATTAAATTCTCCATTTAAAACCATCACTTATTTCAATCCTGAAATCCTTTATTTTGTAGCATGATTTTGGATTATTTGGTTTCAAGGAGCGATCCTTCGCACAGATGAATCGTTGCAAGTGCTCTGGCGCAAGCAGTTTATGTCCTCGAAAGAGATCGCCAAGAAAAATGGTAGGGCCCGTTGGATTCCCTCGCTCGTGCCTGCTTGACTTTCTTCAAATACCATCCCATAGGGATTATGGTCGAGAAGGTCGATGGTTCGATCTTCGGGGCCATCTTTCCTAGAGCTATTGTGGCCTTTAGAGGATCAATTTTAAATCCCGAGATCATGTTGCACATAGATCTAAAACTTGATCTGGTTCTCATAACCAACGACCTGCACAAAACCCCGTGAATTTTCCCTAGGCACCGTTAGATCCGTAATTGCAAAGCACGGGCACTATAAAGTTTGGGTTGCTAACCATTCTTTGGGCATCGCCTTTGCCATGTTGGTAGCACGAAAACTGTGTGAAGAAGGTCTCATTTTGGAAATTTATCTGTTCAATCCTCCCTTCACTTGTATGTCGATCGAAAGGATTAAAATATACTTTATGATAGGTTTCGGTTCTTTCACATGCAGAGGAAGAAGTATGGAAGATTCATAGAGTCAACTCTTATTGAGCACATGCTTTATGATAGCTTTCATCTTTATATCTCAACGCAAAGCTTCTTCTCTACAACCCCAAATAGGCAACCTGCAAGAAGCAGCTCTTGCAGTACAATTTTTTTCCTGGGTTTTTTCCTTTTTCATTCAATTTGATTAAAACCTAAAGATCTCATCTGTTGGTTTTTTTATGGATGCGTGTATTTTTTTTTAGTAGACAAGGGAAGCGGAGAAATTAGGAAATTTTTCATACATAGTATAGATAAAGATGAGCTACTCTCCATTCACAAGGACAAACGACATAATTAGTATTGCATTTGGGGATGCATTTGGAAACCAGGTGTACATAGCGAGATTTGATGACCCGACCAAAGAGACCGTTGAGAGATGTTCCACAGATTCCTTCACAATTTTGGGCCCATGCGTTTACAAGGTCTGTTATTGTACCTGATGCACATCGGATTTGATGCATGGAAGCCATAGTTTTAGCGAATCTTTTTTTTTTTTGGAATTGTACGCCACTGGAAAATAATTCTATTAGTTATCCCTTAAATGAAGGGAAAGTTGTCTCACATCGCAAAAACAACTTTTAGGTTTTTGAAACTCCTTGCCCCATGCTTTAAAACAAACTTCAATCACAACTGATATTTTCTTCTTAAAAGCTGCGACAATCTTGTTTGGAGCTCTAGAATCGAGTAACCCCAAAAACCCGATATTTTTAAATGCCTACTTAAGTGCGCATACAAAACTTGGGCGCATCGACATTTACTATCCCTTGGTTATTTAGGGTTTGATTTTTTTAGGGTTTTAAATTACAGGGTTTGAAATCCAATGGTTTGAAATTTTATGTTGTTCCACTTAATTTGATGAATACTATTGTAGAGGCCTTTGTGTTTTGGATTCAATCTGCCATTGACCTGTAAGGCATAAGATAGTAAACCAATAAAAAAATGATTTGGAAATTTACATTACTTTGAAGATTTGTTGATTTTGTGCTCTCTTTGGGTTATGTAATGTGAATCAACACATATCTTTGCCTATTAATTGAATGAGTGTTGTAGAAAAAACTTGTTATGATTGTATTTGACATTGAGGAGGTCTGAATGATGTTGTGGTCAATGGGATGCAATCTTCCGAAGTTTTTTAATGTGTGATTGCCAATAGGAGAGGATTATTTCAAAGTTCACATATATCACATTTCTATGAAGTTAGCTTTTATGTGCTTCACTCGCTTCAGATGTTCACAATATTTGGTTATGTTGGTTATTCTGAATAACATTTCAAAATTAGCTCTGATTACATTATGGATGTTTATTAAGAAAATCTATACCACATAATAAAGACTCAGATCAAATCTGAGTATCCAATCTACTCAAAAAGCATAGTCAACATTAGAGCTAGGCTAGAGATGGAACATACAAATACAATAGCATTTGTAGAGTATTCAACATCAAACTTTTAAAGTAAGATATACAGAGTAACATACCCACCCCATCAATGCAAGCAAAAATTTTCAACCCCCTCAAGAAAGTCAAGTCATATGAGACAATCACTAAATGCTAACATGATTTCGATATTATGTATTAGGTGGTGTTTTTGTAGTGTATCAAATTATGTAATAATGAATTGATATTTCTATGTACTTTCAAGTCAATCTTCATTGACTTATATGTTATTATGTTCAAATTGAGATGACCCATGTTCAACCAGATAATGAAAGCTTAGAACTTTTATAGCTAAGTTTAGATTCAAGTGTATGTATATACAGTCATTGCACACCAATGCATAAGTGTAGTGCTTGAATTTAAATTACAACTTTCAACTCAAGGATATTGAGAAAAATATGTTTTCAATTGGACTTATATGTGTCGAGTGCAAAAATTTTTGTTGAAGATTCTTATTAGAAAACTATTCAAAATCATATTAAATATTTTATAAAATTCAATCGGCGTAACTCTTGCACCTTCTTTCAGTACAAATGCTAGTAATTAGACTTATTAATATGCAAGTATTTTGTGAAATTTTTTGGTTTTTGATTTATGATCTTGAAAATCATAGTATCATAACCATGCCAACAAAACCTTTCCCGAAATCTTATACTAAACCTAGTCAAGAGTTCAATTTTTTGGTTTACTGGTTTTTGATTGAGTTGCTGATTGAAATATTCATTGTTTGTCGTGAGGCTTTGATAGGGAGATCCATCTTTATTATGGGCAATTCAATGGAATCCCACATGCTGAACCACTCATGTAGCCTCCCACGCGGCTCCTCTACAGTCACCCACATCGTTGTCCTCACCTTCAATCAAGGTGAGAACCATACATATAGACATTGGTGATTCCAAGTAATTCATTACATAATTCATCACATGTATTGCACAACAAATTGCATGTAGAGAGGAGGCGATAATATTGTTTGTAGATCTTCTCTTGTGCACTATGTGGGGAACTATATCTCTGCATAGAAGGCTATGTCATGTTTGAAACGAATAGGCCAATAGCAAACTTGTAGGTCACCAATAGCATGTTGTCATGGATGGTGTGTCTAGAGTTGATAGAAATCCATGAGTAGAGGCACATGGACTTTCAAAAATTACAGTACTTGTAAATATCAATCCCTAACTTGTAGGATCTTTACATGCATTACTAAAGTGTTATCTATCCTCCAAACAATTAACTTAAGCAAGGTGGATTCCACCTTCCATGTGGGCGCCCCATGTGCTCCTATTTTGTAGGAGCTCTTCTTGGGCGTCGCCACATGTTCCTATCATTTAGGAGTAATTAGAAATGTCAATTTACATGTTCATCTCTTTCAAATTTGATCTTTTTCTAATCCTAGTGTTGGGGAACACTTTCCAAGGACTTAGGAGATACATGAAATGTGTTTAGGATTGCAATTAAATGGCATCTTATTCCCAATAATCACTTTGTGAGATACCTCTTGCATGGTCACATGCCACTCACTAGAACACTTGTCATGTGAGTTAACAAGTGTTCCATCATCAAAGGGTTAGTTAGTCATTGTGTTTGACTCATGACTATCTTCACCACCTTTCCTATATAATCAAGGTTATATTGTACATTCAAATCAACTCTTTTATAAACTCTTTGATAATAGAAATTAGGTTTATTATTGTGTGAGTATTTTGTGAAAGTTTTTGGTTTTTTTCTTTATTATCTTGGAAATCATAACACAATCAAGAAAATTAATACAATCATTATGAATATAATTAAGAGGATCCAAGTACAATATATTTCTATATGACTTGATTCATCATGTTGAGAAGCTAAATATTCATTTCCTTTGTCATTAAAATGCTTTCCACTCGAAGAACATTATTGTTAATGAGATCTTGTATTTTATACTATAGTGCTATGCTCCTTCCATCAATATGTTTATGTGTTTAGTGATAATAAAAATAATAAATAGCAATGGAATGTAGGTCACTTTCAGATGAATCAATTGATTTGATAGAATGTAAGGTGATAAGTTGATTTAAATTTTTTTATAACACAATATATAGAGGATGTGCCAATCTAGTGAATTTTCTACACTCTTTTAGTTATAGTTGAATGGCGTGAACACAAGAGTCATTGCTAGCATTAGAATTATGCTTGAACCTAACCTCATTTCCCCCTTTGAAACTTGAAGTTTATTGAAATCTATGGGATGAGTCCGAGTGTAGGAGATTATTTTCTAACAATATAAGATAAACATGGTGGGCATTGACACATAACTTGAAAAATGAATTATAACTATTGAAATTTACTTTTTCTATTATGATGGGTAAAAAACCATCAATAGATAAATATTTAATTCTAATATCCAGTGAAATCTATGATGTATGCAATTATGTAGGTTTTTACTCAAAAACTAACTATTTTTGAACATCTTGATAAACATCATAATTTGATACACTGTCAAAATACCTACTAATTATCATTAACAACTAGTGGTTCACTCATATTACCTAACATGATTTTAAATCTAAGAACCTAATCATTGATTTTCTTATTAGATCCTTGCTTACCTTGTGCTATTTTGACAAATATCACTAGCCACAATATTGTGTTCATCAATGTTCAACAAAGGTATTAGATAAGTCCTCAAATGAATGAATTGATTCAAGGGATAAATAACTAAACCAATTAAAGACATGCACTATCAAGGTATGTGGAAATAATTTGGCAAGTAATTTCTCATGGTAAAATTAATATAAACATATTGTTAGGAAAAAATGTATGTGATTCAATGGATCATCTCTACTATCATACATTGTAAAACTAGGAAAGACAAATATATACTTACTAGAGGGTAAGTCAATGCCATAAGCTAATGGATTATCAATAAATCAATTTTTACATCCCTTTTAGGAGAATTTAAAAATTATTGATCTACATGTTTGTATATGTTGAAAATTACTCATGATGGTATCCAAAAGAATGCATGGTATCTAGAAGAAGCAAAAGGAATGAAAGTAGACAAAGGACTGGAAGAAACACAAGAAATATGTGTGTTCAAAGGGAGAGTGGTAGAACCCTATGGGATATGTAGTCAAAGGAGAAGTACATAGAGGTTGAGACTTAGTGTTTTATGTACCTTAGAACTAGGTATAATAATGAAGGATATGACTATGAATGTGGTAGGTAAGGGTTGCACAACACAAGGTATGTGAAAGGCATGAAATGAGACATAGAGGATGGATAGGAGCTCAAAGAAAATATTTGGAAGGGAAAGTGATGCAAATTAGCTAGGGTTTGAGGTAAAGATTGGGAACTCACAAAAAAAGTATAGAAAGATGGATAGAACCTAAGAATCGGGGAAATATAACCCACCATATGAGGCACTTGTGTATTATCAACAAATTTTCCTATAGTCTTGATTGTGTCCATCAATGTTGTTTAGATGCACATTAGTAAGAGCACCACTAACAAATGAAATGGACATGCCATTATCTATGATAGCTAATTGATTTCATAGGGATCTTAACTTATCAACCATCTCATATTCATTTTGATTTTCAACACTTTCAAAGAATTCATCATTCAGTCATAATATCATTCTTTCTCATTATGATCCAACTTGTGATCATCCTAGCAAGTAGAAGGAATCAAGGTCTAGTCATGGTGGAAAGATTAGGGTTCAACCTAACACTTTGAGAAAATGGAAATAAGGATCAATATGAGCTTCTTAGACATGCAAAACTAATCATAGTACTAGTGAACACAATGACATTTCAAAAACATTAAATAAACAATTCTACCCTAAATTTTAGTTGTAGAAGTTATGGGTTCTCCAAAATTTAAAGAAATAAAATATCTATTTTAAAGATATCTAAGGATAAAACCTTAAATGGATTAAAAATTATATTCCTTTAAAGGAGAAAATAATGATAAATGTAAAAATAAATATTAGACAAAGATAATTAAAATGATTTAGATTGAAATAAAGCTTATTTGATATTTAATGTGCTGTTGAGTTTGACTACTTTGATTGATTGAGATGTTGTGTAAAAGAACTAAAAACTAGAATTAGATCAATGATTATGAACTAATGACGTATTATTTTAAATGTTAAAATTCTTAGGACTAGATTGTGCTCACGATTTGGTCCTAAGACACTTTTCTCTTGTGTTGAAACACACTTTTAGGGCCTATTATAGCTAAGGAAGTACTTAATTCTTAAAAATGATGGTGTTGAAACGCACTTTTAGGGCCTATTATAGCTAAGGAAGTTCTATTGACTTCCTCGATGATAGCCAAGCCCTGTGAAAAATGTAACACTATTGAAAACATTTTAAACAGATAATGCAAAAATGTTGATGCAATTGAGACATATTTGAGACTAAGATTGTCATTGATGTTCTAAATGCATATGAAAGATGATAATAATTTATCATTAAATGACATAAGATGATGTTTTTAAATAAACATCCTAAATGAATAGCTTGAGACCTTTGGCATGAAATCAACAACTAATAGTTAATATCCTAAAAATTTGACCTAAGAAGTGAGAGATTACAAATATTTAAAATAGAGGACTAGATCATAGGTGTAGATTTTTCTATGTGATAAGAGCACATGGGTGATCTAGTTAGAACAAGTAAAAATAAAAGATTTAGCATAAGAAATTGATTGGTTCAAATTATGATCAATTAGTGCATTTAAAGAAATAAATTATATGTGAGGACCAAATTAACAATATCCATAGAATAGA
Organism: Sequoia sempervirens; assembly: GCA_007258455.2. Taxonomy (NCBI): domain Eukaryota; kingdom Viridiplantae; phylum Streptophyta; class Pinopsida; order Cupressales; family Cupressaceae; genus Sequoia; species Sequoia sempervirens. The sequence goes on from VDFB02252616.1 coordinate 33,407,016, forward strand.
AAAATAAAGATGTACAACTGCACATAAAGCATTTGTGTACCTTATAAAAACAAGTCAAATGGATAAATTTGGAAACAATATTATGATCCTTGTAGATTTTAAATAAAATAAAATTATTTGTAGAATCAACTATATGAATGACATGTATGAATCACAAATAGGTTGTTTACTAAAACCACCAACGGTCAAATCCAAAGAGGGTTATAATTCAAAAATTGAGATTTCTTCTTGAAACATATTTTAGAATTGTCAATACATTTACCATTTAGAAAGAAGAAGCCACTAATAATTCCAAGTTAGAAAAGTGGTTACCTTTTCAACTTTGTTCTTAGTGTGTTCTCAAGGATTTGAAAAGAATCAACCTATTGATTTGTGTTGATTTCACGAGTAGAGTCTAAAATTGAAATTTCTTCTATTGAGGGAAAAAGATCAAGGGTATATGTTTTGATTAAGTTGCTTCTATCAATGGGTTCTTGGTCTATGGGTGGAGTTGAAAGGTTCCAAATTGGCCCACCAGGGATCAAGTCTTGCTGAGTGCAAAGGCTCTGACACTAAAAAAGGGATGAGGTCGGGATCCAGCCCAAGAAGGCTCGTGCTCCCGTATCAGGTTGCTAAAAAGAATTTGTGGATGACCTCCATTAAAAAAAAAAAAAAAAAAAAGTTGCTTCCAGCATGATCTTGACCCCGTCTCTTATGATGTTAAAGGTTTGAAACTCAATATAACTTGATCTTTGATGTGGGCATTGGGTTGATTTGGTTTATACCTATGGAAGTGTCATCTGGGTTGAATTATTCAGTCTCTATGATCAATATAAATTTTGAGCAGAATAATCTGCTGTAGGAGAAGTGAGAATCAGAGCTCAAGATTGTGGTGGAAGTAGATTTAAGGACAATGCACTTTTCCCAGGCTTCAATTATATCATGTGCCATACACCCTTCGTCTCAATCTCAATCTCACAACATCACGTAGGGAGGGTGTGATGAAGGAGGTGCGACAAATTCTGCTCACTACACATAACGCCACTATACAATCTTCTATCAGTCTCATACTATTGCCGACCTGTGTAACCAAAAGTGCGCTTTCACAATGTAAACAAATCTACTCTCTCATCAATCACAGGGGATTCTCATTTGCTACATGTACAATTTTTCAAAATAACCTTATCAACATGTATGTTAAGTGCGGTAATTGCGTCGAAGCCCGTAAAGTGTTTGATGGAATGACAGAACGAGACGTCTCCTCATGGAATACCATAATTGCAGCTTACGGAAGACGTGGTTATCCTCACCAGGCACTGGCTCTGTTTCACAAAATGCAACAAACAGTTGTTCAACCCGATCGGTTCACCTTTTCCAGCATACTCCAAGCCTGTGCTAAAATAAGGGCTTTGGAACAGGGTATGAACTTCCATCGAGGTGTAATAGAAATGGGATTTTTGTCTGATGTGGTAATTGTGAATACTCTGATAGACATGTATGCAAAATGTGGAAGCGTACACAAGGCACGTGAATTGTTTGACAAAATGCCTCAGAGGAGTGTGATCTCGTGGAATGCTATGATTGCAGGGTATGCTCAAAATGGTGTACTTGATAAGGCTTTAAGGATTTTCGATGAAATGCCGCAAAAAAATGTGGTCTCGTGGAATGCTACGATTGCAGGGTGTGCACAAAATGGTGTTATTGATCTGGCTCTGAGGATTTTCAAAGAAATGCCTCGACCAGATGTCATCTCATGGAATGCCATTGTTTCGGGATACGCGCGAGATGGACTTGTTGAAAAGGCCTTGGAGACGTTTAAGCGAATTCGACTGGCAGGTTTAAAGCCAAATTCCTCAACCTTTGCTAGCATCCTCCCAGCCTGTGCCAAAATGGGAGCTTTGGAACAGGGTATGGACATCCATCAAAGCATAATCGAAAGCGGATTTATTTCAGATGTTGTAGCTGTAAGTGCCCTGGTAGATATGTATGCAAAATGTGGGAGCATACAGAAGGCTCGTAAACTGTTTGACAAAATGACTCAAAGAAATGTGATCTCATGGAATGCTATGATTGCAGGATATGCACAAAATGGATTTTCCCAGGACGCTCTCAAACTCTTTGAACTAATGAAAAAATCTGGAATGCACCCTGATCATGTAAGCTTCGCTTGTATTTTATTTGCATGTAGCCATGCAGGTTTAGTGGATAAGGGTTGTAAATACTTCAACGACATGACTGCTGCATATTGCATTACACCAACGATTGACCATTATGTGTGCCTGGTTGACCTTCTTGGCCGTGCTGGCTATCTTGAGGAAACTCTCAACTTTATTATCAAAATGCCAATTAAGCCTATGGTGGTTGTTTGGATATGTTTGCTTGGTGCCTGTCGATCATATAAGAATATAGAGTTAGGAGTATTTACAGCAACTCTCCT
>VDFB02252616.1:33409531-33476090 GCA_007258455.2 Sequoia sempervirens
AGTGAATACAATACAAGAGATCAATCCTTATAAAAGGAGATCAACACCGAAAGGAAAACCTAACCCTAAGGTGAGTGCATTTAATAATTAATATTAATTATTAAATGACTAAAATATGTGCATAAAGTGAAATATTAAGAAGAGAGTAAAGTTAATTAATTACTTTACTCTAATATCTTGTCCCTTGAGTGTTTGACCAACTTATCCCAATCCGCTTTATACGCCAAATACTTCTCAATGACTACAAGGTAGGTGGCCGCATCATCCAGTTGGTGCTTAGAAACAGAGCCATCATCAAGTGGTGCAAAAACATCCTGCCACCAACTTCTCAACTGTTCTAGACTCAAACATTCGAGAGCGATCTTCCTTTGTCCCGTCATTATCTCAAAGAAAGCAATGCAGCCATTCTAGACACCAGCTAGGGTGTCATCAATGTGTTTACTTTGTTTGTAAATCTTCTTCAACACCTTTTTCCTAATTTGCAACACCTCAAACCATTCCCATGGTTCAGAAGCTCTAGAGGAGGGAAGAATTCTGTCACTCACCAACCTATCTCAAGTGTACTCCATAATGGTTTTGGTTTTTCATAGCAGGAGGTCGGCGTCCCCTTTATCTTGTGTCAACACTTGTTTCAACCACCTGGTTGTCATGATAGCATCCTTTCCAGTTGATAGAATTTCCTTAATAGCTCCATCACCTTTAACCTGCACCCCTTTTAACCAATTTGTAGTGGCAATAGTGGACGCTTTCATCTTTTCTAACTAGGTTATGGTCTCCTAAGGTAGAGGATTTGTAGCAGAGGAGGAAGGATTAATGGACTGTAGTAGCTTTATTAATTCCTCCAAGCACTTCTTGAGATTTTCATTTTCTCTCTTAAGTTCCTGCTTGGTCTTCATTTCCTTCCTCAATCGATCCACAATAAGCATCTTGGAGACCTCATAGTCTTCAATATCCTACTCAACTAATGTAGGCCCTATATTGAGGAATCTAAATATTGTAGTCCTTTTAACCATGTCATTTCTATCTTTGGGCGGTGGCAATGTGAACAACTTGTTATGCTTCATCCTTTCAACCCTTGAGATTGTAATAATGTCCCCTTCTCATCGGTAATTTGTTACGACACTCCTTCGGTAACCCTATTAGGGCTTGTAGGCATGTGAGGTAAAATTAGGGTTTCCTCTTCGAGGTTCTTTGGCATTTTCTGAGAGTTTACTATTTATAGTAAATTCTATTTTAAGCAGTATGGAGTTTGTCAACCTTCAGTACTTCATTTCCAGTTGGAGCTTTCATTTGTAGTTCATGTTTGACCTCTTAAGGCATTTTTATGTTGAATAAAGGCATCAAGGTTATATTTTGCAGTTGACCCCTTGGCCTAGCAAGACAACTTAAGTTGTGTTTAAAAGGGGGACTTGGAAGGGGTATGCTCTCATAAAAGTGATTTAATTTTTTAATAAAGACAAAAGCCTTGAGAAATAAAGTGGACGCCTTTTTGAAGGAGTTAATATTTTAAAATAAAGATTTTTATATTGCCTTGTAAAGTGGACGCATTTTTGAGAAGCTGAATGGTTCTGTGGAAATTTGAAGAGTCTCTGTGACTGTTGGCGTCTTTTCTTGAGGAGTTGAAGAGTCTTCTACTCTTCTATAAAATGAAGGCTTTATCTCAACTTTGGGATCCATTCATGTTATTATACTGTTATGCTGTCGGAATGACAAATGAATTCTTGCTTCGAGGATGCTACCTCCTAGCCAATCATCCAATTTCATGTTTGAAATACAACATCTAGTTGGAATTTGCTGCTTCTCATCCAGACTAGCAGATTGAGCTCAATTGTGAAGAAATTTTGAAGATTCATCAATTTTGGTTTTGTTGTTTCATCTACAGTTGAAGGTGATTTCATGTTATAACTTTATTTCCAGTTTGAAATTGGTTCTGGGCATTTTACCATTCTATTTGTTGTTCAAGGGTGCCCCTTCCTGCCAATTCTTGGATTTTATTACTGAGAACTTGATTTTTAAAGTGAAATCGCCCCTTCAAGGAGGGTCATACTTTTCTGGAAGTACATTGGGATTCGTGCAAAATTAACAAGAGTTCTTTGAAGTTGTTTCATCACCTCAGTTTGGTCACCTACCTTCTAGCAATCAGTTGCACTTGGTCTCATTCGATTTGGAGGTGAAATGAGTGAGTTATGAATAATTCTTTGGTTTTCACAGTTGCTGATTGAAATTTCCAGTTTTCTATTTTCTGTATCAAACTTTAGTAGTTCTGATTTTTGATGCATTATCAGCAGTTTGAAGAGTTAAATAATTGTAAGAAATCATCTATTACTCTTGTGTTTGAAGACTATTGTAATTCTTTGTAATTTGCAACTTATTTCTTATTTGTACAAACTGTAAATAGTAGTACTGTTCCAGTTTAAATTGCTGCAATTAATTCTTATTCTTCACACATAAGTACCCCTGGATGGTTTACCGCCAGTGTGGATAATCTGATTGTAATATTCTTGTACCCACTTTTATAGTGGTGAATCCCCACAACTCTGTGGATGCCTGCCATAGCGGATGAATTGTTTTAATTGTAATCTTTTTCCCCCCACTATTTGGTGGTAGTGTGGAAATGCTCTTCATGGCTAGTTATCTGCCTATTAATTTCTAGTTTCATTACAACACTCTGTCATATGTTAGCACCTCGCCCTCAATGGGATCTTGAGTGCACATTCTTGACGTTGAGTAGTTCTTTCAAGTTTGGTTTTCAGTTTGATGCTAACGCTAATCTGGTTAACTATTGCTGGTTATGTTGTGTAATTCCTTCAAAAAAATTGGTTAGCATATTTCAGTGGTATCAGAGCAGAAGACCCTGCCATCCTGTGGCAGTTTGCAATTGGTTATCTAATGAGTGAAAGAGACACTAGGACATACACCAGAAGTTGGGCTAGAATTCTGCATCAGTTTCCGTTTGTTCCAGAGGCAAAGACTTTCTCAAGAGTCTTAAGAGACCTTGGCAAAATAGTGGAAGGTTCAAAAAAGTCAGTGGAAGAAGTTGAACACACAGTTGAAATAATGTTAAATAGTGTAAGAAAAGATAATGAAGAGAGGGATAGAGTTGAGAAGAAGTTTGATGGGATGATAGACATGATGTCTCGTCTATTGTCCAAGTTGGATCAGCAAGCAGCTCATAATTTTCTTCAGCCCCAAAATAATCCAACTAGTGAAAGTAGTGGAGTCAATGGAAAATCTAATAATGGCAGTCCTGAGGTGAATAAAGGAGATAGGATTGTGGGTCAACATGCTGCAATTCATAGTGGGTCATCCTCTAGACCCCTTTTTCCCATCTTCATGACAATAGAAGAGCAACAACCAGTTGAAGCTACACCAACCTTTGTTGATGATGCACATCAAGCTTACATGGAGTATGCTTCTTTACCTCTCAATTTGAGAGATGCTTGGACCTTTGATCAATTCATGAATCAAAGAAGTAAGAGAAATGGAGGAAGGAATGAGCATCATCCTCCTATGGCACCTAGAAATGATTTCTACCAAGCATTGGGAAAGATTACTATGGAGCATTTTGATGGTAGTAATAAGTGCACAGCCAGATCTTGGGTGCAAAAACTAGATAATTATCTCTCTCTCAGACCCGTGCCAGAAGGAGATGCTATAAAGTTTGCTACTTTGCACTTGGATGGGATAGCTCACGAATGGTGGACTAATGGTTTGGTTACTCTTGGCCATAATCTCATTCGTACATATGATGAGTTTACCAACAAGCTGATCGAGAGATTTGATACTAAGGATCTGGAATTAAGATTCAGAGAATTGGCACAGTTGAAACAGCAAGGATCTTTAGAAAACTATGTGGCTGATTTTTAGAGGTTGTCAGTAATGGTGCCTAACATTACTAAAAGAAGACTTGTGGTTCTTTCTGCTGAAGGTTTAATGGAGCCTTTGCAGGGTTGGGTCAAAGCTTTTGATCCACCAACGTTAGATGAAGCTATCAAGAAAGCTAGGAGCATGGAGTTGGCAGCCCCAAGGCCTAAGTTTCATTCAAAACCATTCAGCCATAAGAAAGATAAAAAACATTCTTCAAATCTGCCCAAGAAGTTTCCACTAAGGTTGTCAGAAGAGCTCAAAGAACAGCTTAGAAAAGATGGAGTTTGCTACACTTGCCGTGAGCCTTGGGTTAAGGGTCACCGTTGCTATGGAAGAGGCAAAGCAAATCGAATGGAGGGCTATTCTGATTATGGATCAGAATCTGATTCGTCTGATCAGCAATACGAATCAGCAGGTAGTGAAGGTGAAGAAGATCCAGAAGAGAAGTCCAATGAGGTGGGAGATGGTAGTGCTTTTGCACAACTATCAAGTTTTCAAAAAAATGAGTCCTTTCGGGTTCATGGAGTTGTGAATTCACAGAGGATTGTTGCCCTAATTGACACTGAAGCAACTCATAATTTTATTGATGAAGGATTAGTTGCTAAGAAGGGTTTGAAGACTGAGGAATTTGATGGTTTCAAGGTAATGGTTGCAGATGGGTTTACTATGTCTTGCACGAGGAAGATTCCTAACCTCTCTATGCAATTAGGAAATTATGAGTTTATAGATGATTTTTATGTGGTGGGAATTGGAGACACTAATGTTGTGTTAGGCATACAATGGCTGCGATCTCTTGGTGAGATCACATTAAATTTGCAAACCATGGAGCTTAAATTTCAGTCTAATGGAAGGAAGGTTGTTCTAAGAGGGATGTCAAATGGGGGCCCTCGAATTGTGTCTTTGAAGAGGATGGAAAGGCTGATCGGTCACGATCAGGTTGAATGGGCTGTTGAATGTTTGGTTCTACCAGCTGATCCAGTGGAGGAGAAAAGGCAATATCACCCTGATATTCAAGCCTTACTTTCAAAGAAGAGCAAAGTCTTTGGAAGCCTACCTCCTGAAAGAGGTTCTGAGCATGTAATTGAGTTAGAAGAAGGAGCAAAGCCTGTCATGACCACACCTTACCGTTATCCAAAGAAGCAGAAAGATGAGATTGAAAAAGCCATCAAGGAGCTTTTGGAGAGTGGTTTCATTAGACCAAGCAAGAGTCCTTTTGCTTTTGCAGTGGTGCTGGTCAAAAAGAAAGATGGCACAATGCGTATGTGTGTTGACTACCGCGCATTGAATCAGAAGACCATCAAGAATAGATATCCTATTCCTAGGATTGATGAGCTTATTGATGAGCTCCATGGGGCCATGTTCTTCTCGAAGATTGATCTTCGTTCAGGTTATCACCAAATCAGAATGAGGGAGGCGGATATAGAAAAGACAGCGTTTAGATGCCATTTTGGGCATTTTGAATTTCTTGTCATGCCTTTGGTTTGACAATAAATGCTCTGGGCTTACATTCCAATCTTGTATGAACAAGATTTTTAGACAGCAGTTGAGGAAGTTTGTGCTCATCTTCTTCGACGACATTCTCATTTTCAGTAAGTCATGGGAAGAGCACCTTCAGCATTTGGAAGAAGTGCTTAGTATTTTAGAGGCGAAATGTTTGTTCGCCAAATAATCAAAGTGTGAGTTCGGGATGACAGAACTCTTATATCTTGGCCACATTATCAATTCAAAGGGTGTGAAAGTTGATCCTGAAAAGATAAGAGCCATTCTTGATTGGCCAACTCCAAAGAATATTTCTCATTTGAGAGTATTTTTAGGGTTATGTGGATTCTATAGAAGATTTGTGAAAGGATATTCTCAACAAGCAGCACCTCTCACAGATCTTACAAAAAAAGGAGCTTTTCTTTGGACGAAGAAGGCACAAGAAGTTTTTGATAAGTTTAAGCAAATCATGAGTACATGTCCAGTGTTGGCTCTTCCGGATTTTACAAAATCTTTTGAATTTCATAAAGCGCAGGATGCTTCAAGTGAAGGTGTTGGAGTTGTTCTAATGCAGGACAAACACCCCATTGTCTTCGAAAGTCAGAAGTTGAGAGGAGCAGAAAAAACTTAATCCATTTATGACAAAGAGACGCTTGCCATCATGCATGCTTTGTCTAAATTCCGTCAATATTTGGTGGGAAGTAGATTTGTTGTTAAGACTGACCACAATAGTCTTAAACATTTTATGCGCCAAAAGGATTTGAATTCAAAAGCAAGCAGAAGTGGGTAAGTAAGCTCCAGCATATGATCTGCACATTGAATATGTCAAAGGGAAAATAACGAGTGGTTGATGCCTTTCCAAGAAGGCCCTCATTTGGTACCAATTTCCTTTGTGAGAGTTTATCAATAGATTGAAGGAGTTAATTGTTGTTGATTATGTTAAAAATCAGTTTGCAACCAGCTTACTAGAAGGTCATTTGGTTGATGAAAGGTATAAGTTGGTTGATGGGATAATTTACTATAAAGATAGAATCTTTTTAGTGCATGAATCTAAGCTTAAAAAGAAGATTCTACAATCTTTTCATGATGTTCCCCTTGCTGGTCATCAAGGGATTTTCAAGACTTACAAGCAGATTCGTGAAAGATTCACTTGGAAAGGGTTGAAAGAAGAAGTCTTGAACTACATTAGAGAGTGTCCTATTTGTCAAAGAAATAAAAATGAACACTCTTATCCAAAGAGCCCTGAAAGTATAAATCCTTTCCCCATTCCGAATCAGAAATGGGAAAGTATTGCCATGGATTTCATCATGGGGTTGCCCAAGGTGCAAGGACGTGATTGTATTTTTGTTGTGGTTGATAGACTAACAAAATTCGCTCATTTCTTTGCTGTCACCACTTCATTTACAACAGCTCAAGTGGCTGAGTTATTTTTCAGAGAGGTCTTCCGTTTGCATGGATTGCCTAAAACTATTGTCAGTGATAGGGACAACAAGTTCCTAAGTGTTTTTTGGCAAGAGATCTTCAGATTGAGTGGGACAGTGCTTACTCCAAGCACTAGTTATCACCCACAAACAAATGGGAAATCAGAAATTGTTAACAAATGGTTAGAGGGCTACCTAAGAAACTATGTTTCAGGATAGCAAAGAGCTTGGATTAAATGGTTTCATTTAGGAGAGTATTGTTATAACTCTTCTTATCACATGTCAATTAAGATGTCACCTTTCATGGCTCTTTATGGTTATGAAGCTACTAATTTTGTTGATTTAGTGTTTGGTGATAGTAGAGCTCCACAAGCACAGGATATGTTACAATAGAGCCAAGACATCTTGAAATCTCTCAAGGAAAATCTGCAACAAGCTCAAAATTAGCAGAAGTTATACGCTGATCAATAGCGTGTTGAGAGGTCTTTTAAAGTTAGGGACATGGTCTACTTGAGGCTTTAGCCATATAGACAATATTCTCTCAAGAAAAGTGGTGCAAAAAATTTGAAGCCACATTTTTATAGTCCTTTCAAAGTCACCAAGAGGATTGGTGAAGTTGCTTATGAGTTGGAGCTTCTAGCTGAAAGCAAAGTGCATAATGTCTTTCATGTGTCACGCCTCAAGAAGGCAATTGGACAATTTCAACGCGGGCGCTACTTCCGTAACTACTTCCATCGATGAGGAACGCCGTGTTGTTTGATTCCCAAGAAATCCTGATACTAGAGAGCCGCCTTTGAGGAGGACAATCAAAGAATACTTGGTTAGATGGAGTGAATTTGTCATTGAAGACGCCACTGGAAGGAGAACAACAAATTTTGTTTGCATCCATTCTTTTCATTGAGGACAAGCAATTTCGGATAGGAGGGCTTAACTATAATGTCCCCTTACTCATCTCACTGTAACTGCTCTCGACACTCATCAACTTATTTCTAAGCCTCCAGAGGTGTGTGTGAGGTAAAAATTAGGTTTCCTGTTCTGAGGTTCTTTGGCATTTTCTGAGAGTTTACTATTTATAGTAAATTCTATTTTAAGCAGTATGGAGTTTGTTAGCTTTCAGTACTTCATTTCCAGTTGGAACATTTATTTGCAGTTCATGTTTCACCTCTTAAGGCATTTTTATGTTGAATAAAGGCATCAAGGTTATATTTTGCAGTTGACCCCTTGGCCTAGTATGACAACTTAAGTTGTGTTTAAAAGGGGGACTTGGAAGGGGTATGCTTTCATAAAGGTGATTTAATTTTTAATAAAGACAAAAGCCTTGAGAAATAAAGTGAACGCCTTTTTGATGGAGTTAATATTTTAAAATAAAGATTTTTATATTGCCTTGTAAGGTGGACGCATTTTTGAGAAGTTGAATGGTTTTTTTGGAAATTTGAAGAGTCTCTGTGACTATTGGCCTTTTCTTGAGGGGATTGAAGAGTCTTATACTCTTCTATAAAATGAAGGCTTTATTCCAGCATTGGTATCCATTCATATTATTATACTATTATGCTGTTAGAATGACAAATGAAATCTTGCTTCGAGGATGCTACCTCCTAGCCAATTATCCAATTTCATGTTTGAAATACAACATCTAGTTGGAATTTGCTGCTTCTCATCCAGACTAGCAGATTGAGCTCAATTGTGAAGAAATTTTGAAGATTTATCAATTTTGGTTTTGCTGTTTCATCTACAGCTGAAGGTGATTTCAAGTTATAACTTTATTTCCAGTTTGAAATTGGTTCTAGGTATTTCACCATTCTATTTGCTGTTCAAGGGCGCCCCTTCATGCCAATTCTTGGATTTTATTATTGAGAATCTGATTTTTAAAGTGAAATCGCCCCTTCAAGGAGGGCCGTACTTTTCTGGAAGTGCTTTGGGATTCGTGCAAAATTAACAAGAGTTCTTTGAAGCTGTTTCTTCATCTCAGCTTGGTCGCCTACCTTCTAGCAATCCATTGCACTTGGTCTCATTTGATTTGGAGGTGAAATGAGTGAGTTATGAATATTTCTTTGGTTTTCACAGTTGCTGATTGACATTTCCAGTTTTCTATTTTCTGTATCAGACTTTAATAGTTCTGATTTTTGATTCATTATCAGCAGTTAGAGAGTTAAATAATTGTAAGAGATTATCCATTACTCATGTGTTTGAAGACTATTGTAATTCTTTGTAATTTGCAGCTTATTTCGTATTTGTACAAACTGTAAACAGTAGTACTGTTCCAATTTTAATTGCTGCAATTAATTCTTATTCTTCTCACATAAGTACCCCTGGATGGTTTACCGCCAGTGTGGATAATTTGATTGTAACACTCTTGTACCCACTTTCATAGTGGTGAATCCCCCACAGCTCTGTGGATGCCCGCCGCAGCAGATGAATTGTTTTAATTGTAGTCTTTTCCCCCCACTGTTTGGTGGTAGTGTGGAAATTCTCTTCATGGCTGGTTATCCGCCTATTAATTTCTAGCTCTCAATTAAACACTCCGTCATATGTTAGCAATTCCTCACTCTTTTAGTGGGATCTTGAGCTTTATTATTCTTGATGTAGAGTAGTTCTTTCCTAAGTTTGTTTCTTTAATTTGAGCTAACTATCTAATTGAATGCTGTTGTGATGTGTTAATTTTATCAAAAAAAAAAAATTGGTTAGCATATTTCTTCTCTATTCCAGTGAGTTTTATTTGTGAAGTTGCAGTTGTGTTATTTTTCAATATTTGCTATGAATTAATTTTCCAGAGTCAAATAATCTATATTAGATAGGAGATTAATAATCAGTAACTGCAATAGAATTTTCACACCATTAACCACTACATTTTATCACTATAAAGTCTTAATAGTTTAAGGTTACTGTTCGGTAGTGACAAGTTGTATGGGTCAAATTTTTGAGGTCAAATGTTTGGGGGTCAAAGTGTCCTTTCGTTGGCATGAAAGCACTTGCATACATAAGAAGGAAGGTATAGTCACAAATCCTTGTGAAAGCAATGTATAACTGCCATTGGAACTTGGGATGTAATGGCTGCAAAAGTTTTTTGATGTTTACTATAAAGTCTTATTAGAAGTTTTCTGATGTTTACAGTGATTATGAAGATTGTAAAAATAAGGAAGTGAGTGCACATGATGCGTAAGCTAATGAGAAATCAAGTAGACTACTTGAAGAGTAAAAAATTCATAGTGATAGAATTAAGTTGTGTCCCACTATTTGGCCCAAGTGGGATGCACAAATCAACTTTTTTTCAATGATGACAAGAAAATCATAAGAATTTGAATATAAAATTTATTTGTAATATTTTTTTATGTATATTTTATTTCTAATATTTAAAATAACAAAAAGGTATTTTTGTGATATTTTGAATAATTGTTAATAAATTGTTTCATATAATTTATAGTATTTTTTAATGAATAATATTTCTCCTAACACATAACTTGAGATAGAAATAAACTAGCTATTGCACCTTGTGCAATGGGTACGGGGAAGAGGCGTGAAAGGTCAATTAGGAAAAAATTGGTTTGTTTTTTGCACACATTTGTGTAGTAAATAAGATCAATTGATAGATCATTTAGAAAATGATTTTATTTTCTCCACAAACCCTATCTCTAAAATACCAACATAAATAATCACAATGTAGCCATCTAAATATTTATTTACTTCTTAGAGAATATCAAGATAACAAAAACTTTATATATACATTTATAAAAAAAAATATAAATAATTTTATACAATATTATAAGACTTAATTATTTATTTACAATAATTTTTAATACAACACTCAAGCTCACCCTTTAGACACCATATACTTCAAATGAGACCAAAAATATTGCCCACCATATTTATTACAACAATTTGCAGTAATTAAGACTGAGATTTGGTAAATAACATTAAAGGAATTTAAAAAAAAAATTGAAATGATAAAGAGGCCCATTGAAGATAATAAATTCCAAATAAGAAGTAGGAGGAAGCAATTTATAATGCAATATTACAGAGAACATTAAACAAGAGAGGAGAGATTCAAATATCATTTATGTTTTGAAAATGTAAAACAAAACATAGCTAGCGAATAGTATTTCCAACAGATTTCAAAAGAGGAACAACGATCATCTAATGATGAAGGTACCTACACTTCAGTAAGCTCGAAAGAGCATGAATAACACAGATAAATGTGAAATAATTAAAAAAAAGGTTACACACTCGGTGCGTAATTACAAAAGAAATGCAACGCCTCCGAGCAAAACAACTCCAAAGACGGCCATTTTTTGTATGACAGTAGCAGAAGAGGCAGAAGTAGCGGTGCCATCTGAAGATGGAGCTGGCGATTGGGTAAGGGAAGAATTTGTTGTGGGAGCTCTAGCTGAGGACGGAGGAGCAAAGCCCTCTGAAGAAGGTGAAGGGGACTTAGCGACCAGCGAAGTAGGTGCAGGGGAGGAGGCCGACGGTGTTAGCGATGCCGATGATGTGGGTGTTTTCATTGTGGATGAAACCGACAACTTGGTGAGGAAGAGTTTGGAGGAGTGGAAACCAATAGTGGCGGGGAAATCAGTGGTGAGAAAAGTCGAAAAAAATGACAAAAAATGATGCACGGGAAAACGACGAAAAACAACTGAAAAGTGGCAAAAAATGATGGACGATTGAGAATCGTTTTCCTGTCAACCATGTCGTGTAACTCCATCTTAACCGTCGAAGAGGGAAATGAGCTTCCAAAGCTTATATAAGACACACCTTCAACGTAAATATCTTCACAACTTTTTAAACATAGATCATTAACACTAATGTCTAGGACATACATTACATTATATTTTTTTGTTGTATATTTTATTGATTATTATATTTTCAGCAAGAATAACTATTAATTTGGACAATAAATTTTCCTATAACATATAATCCCCCTTTTTATGTGCTCATTATTTTTTTTTTTATTTTTAAATATCAAGCTACGGTCATTTTTTTAGCAAGCATCAACTATATTAATTCGTATTTCTCAATAAATTTTTCCCATTACATATAACTTCCATTTGACTCATTTTTAATTTTTTAATTTTTTAACATTCTGCCATTTATGTGAAGCAGTTAGCTATTACTTTCTAGAAATTTTCTCCATTATTTTTTCATGTACAATGAACATGTCTTTGATTTGCGTAATATACCTATTTAATTCAAAAATAGAAAATAAAGATTAAAATCTATATTATTTTGAAATTGTGTTTTGTGGGCTACATTGTAGTAAAATTTCATGTCATAATGACTTTCTTTGATCATGAAAATATTATTTAGATCAATAGTTTACATCTAATGAAATCCTTCAATGTGACTTGGAGGAAAAAGAGAGTACATTGAATGTTTATGGGATACACATAGACATGCCAAGAGATTTATATACAATGAACTTAATCTAACTTTTATTGTGTCAAAAGATTTATATACTACTTTTGCATTAATTGTTAAGTAAACACATCTTATTGATTATGGCTCATATAGTTCAATTTAATAATAATTTTTTCCTGGAAAAATTGCTTAGTAAATTCTTCTTAAAAAGTTTAAATTTCAATTAACTAAACTCTTAGATAATATAAATATACTAAATCACACAATCTAAAATAGATATTAGGAATGTATTTGATCTCATCAAAGTGTATTTTTTCTAAATAAAAATACTATATTTTTTCTTTAAAATTAGAAATATTGGAAAAACATGAAATAAATAAAAAAGAAATATTGTGTCTATCACCTAATGAATTTGCCATGTTTCCTAAATCTGCTCTGCTTTCCAATAAATGCAGCTGAGTGTGAGGGGAGTAAAGCCTTTGTTTGCACGTGGGTGTTTGAATAAATCAATTCCAATAAAAATCTGCACAACTATTAATAAGGGTGTCTGCTTATTTTAAGTTAAAAACACTCCAGCTGCCTTCTTTTAGCGTTTAAAATGCCCCACATGCCCATTTAAGTGTCTAGTGTTTTCTTCTTATTTTCTCTGGCCTAGTTCATTGGCTTACAGGCGTTACTACTCTCTTCCGAAGCTCTTTTTAACACTTGTATGCTGTTTCATCTTTACTTGTTTCAGTTTCAATATATAGTAATATTTATGTAGTTCTGCGTTCTTCATTATCTTTGTTTATAATTTGTCTCCAATTTCTGCTTTGTTTATTTGTTTATCTTCTTAGGAGTGCTTGGATTAAGTGGTATATGTTGTTTGGGATTATAGGCAGGTGGTTAGAAATACTTATGTTGTACATGATTTTTGCTTCAAGTACTGGTTTATACTTCGATGTCTATAAAACTGTAGAGCAAACATTGCATGAGTCGTATTGGTATTAATTCGTTCTGTCAATTGAAATAAATAATATTGGAGAAGCTGTCATGGCATTATTTAAGAATCGATACATAGTTTTCAAGAATTTTATATTAGTGTGAATGAGACATACTGTCTTATCGGCTTGGAAATTCTGTCATGGAGGTTTTCAATTTCATTAAGTATTAGTTTGTGCAGATTACCAACAAATCCTAAAGTTTTTGGTGATTGATTCCTTTTGATCAAAGGTCGTTGTGTATACAACAGACCCCAAATAAGTCAACACATCTCTCTTTTATGAAAGGGGTAAGAATAAAATATCTGTTTTGCGTAGTAAAATTGTTTTCCATTTTTTACTTTGAATTTTTTATATTCCTTTACAATGCGTCTGAAGGTCTTTAGCACATAGAATTTATCATTAATTCGTGTATTTATATCTCTATTCAAATTACTCACTATGCTGAGGTGTAATTGATAGGTTTGGACCCATGGCCTCAAGATCCCTCTTGATAAGCTGAGGGTATTTCTCACCCATTGCTGATTGAGACAGATTACCACACTCTCCCATATGATAGGAGCTTTTATTTTCAGGTGTCTCATCTCCTAGAAGGTTTGTAGGAGATTATTTCTTCTACAGAGATTCATAAATCACTAGCTGCCAATTTCTATTGTCTTAGTCAGAAGTCCTTGGCTCTTTACCTCTCGAAAATGGTCATTTTCAAGTGTCAAGTTTTGCAGAGAACCCAGAGAGGTACTAAATTAATTACCTCTTTCCAGACGATTTCAGTGGTTGGAGTTAAGCGTCATTTGGATACTATAATCACCCACCCGAAAGATAATAGAAAGATGAAGCCACATCCTCCATGTGTAACTACTATAGTACCAACATCCTCCTCTTCTCATTGCATATATGATGGCTTTAATGCTCCAAACTGCAAAAGATTTGGCCTTATTACCAACTTCCTTTCTACTACTGGACAATAACCCCAACATCTCCAACTTACCCCCTTGCCTTTCTCCTCTGTAAATCATCAGACACTATATTGTCCCTCACAGAAGTTTATTATTAATGAGTGAGCTGTTTCTTTCTCATTAGATATAGATTAGTGGCAACCTTCACATCTAGTCATATTCTTCATCAAACATATCTTCAATGGCTGCAGATCATATTTTTTCAAGGTTTACTTTTATGTTTTTAACACATGGCTATATCTTCCTGACATATTAATGACTTACCCTTTTTGGGTTCACCCTTCTTTTTGGAGCTTCTTTTTGCTCCTACTCATTATGTCTGCTGGTTGTGTACTTGCATGTCCTACTAAACTAGTTGGATCATTTGTGCACATTAATTATTTAATAAAATCTCTTTCTCCCTTTCTTTTAATCTTTAAGTTAATTTAGGCATGTTTGTACAAAAATATAATTAAAAAGATAAACAAAATTAACCATAATATCAATGTTATATGCACAAAATAACAAAATTGTTGATAATTTAATTTATCAAATGATTCAATATTGCATAGGTTTATATCATTTCTTAGAAACAAGAAAATAGTCAGTGGCCAGCGTCAAACTCAAGAACAATGTGAATGACTCATCATAGTTCTCTTCATCCCAAGCATCCATACCAGAAATTGGTTTTTTAGTCTAAAAGCAGTTCCAGTCCCACTAGCTCCACTATGTAGCCAATGTCATACCTGGGTACCTATGATGGCAAAATTTTGTACACAACCAAGGCTTGAGATGGTAGAACCAGGAGAGTCAGACTGATATCAATTCCAGGATAGTACTTAGTCATAGATTACACTCAAAGAACTAGAGCACATACACATGATTAATTGAATCTAATTGTTATCTATGAGCTTCAAAAGTTAACATAGTTGCTCCCACTGCTGAACTTGTGTGCATTTTTGAAAGACCAATGGCAGATTTTTTCTATTTATGAGTACAACATGAAAGGCCAATCAACATGATAGACATACCTTGTAAATATGGAGAACTTTGTCATGTTTTTTGCACATTTTTTTATTGTCCAAGTCCCTATTGTCTTCTTCTTGGCCATGCTTTCTACTTTTAAAATAATATCACCTTATTGTACTATATATCTTATTCCTATTGAACCTTTGTTTCAATTTGACATTTTCCCTTTTACCTAGCATAGAATTTACAAATTCTTGTCTATTATCAATTTTTTTTTTGAAAAATATTAGTGCACTAGATATTGAAGTCCTTGATCCAACAAAAAAAAATTGAATTTTGATACATACAAAAAAAGTTACACGTTATACGGTCGCGTTATGTCTGAATTGTAATTGGTTTGACTTCAAAACTCGATTAAAGAAAAAATATTCAATTAAAAACTATCTAACCAAGTGGAAGCACTAGATATCAGAGTTACAAATCTAAATTTGAAAGAATTATAATTTTATCCTTCATGGAAAAAAAGTTATGCATTATACGGTGAAAGCCACTTTTTTAAAATGTTGTTTTAAAAAAAAAAACAATTTTCAAGGGAGATGGAAAAAGAAGTGCAATCTAATTCCAAAAGTTTTGAAAAAAACATATTTAGAATCTATAGACAAAATGCCACAAAATTCTAGTTTGCATCATCTTCAAATTCCTCACGGTTTAGCCGCTATAAGTGCCCGAAAGTGAAGATTTAATTAAAAAAAATTATTTTAGTGTCCAGTTTGGCCAAAAATTGTAAACCACTATTGTGGGATCACCCGTGTGTTTTTAGATAGACCAATTTAGAAATTAAATTAATTTTAATTTTATATAACTATTTCTTGGTAGGTTTGAAATTAATATTTAAATGTGTTTTTATGATATTTGCACATATGAAATCAATAAATTAATTTATAGTCAACTTATTCTAGTTAAATATTAAATTAAGTGTTCATTGCAATTTTACAATTTCAAGAATCAATCAACAAAATATTAAATACAATTTTACAAATTAGACAATAAATATATGGAAAAAACAATCATGTATAATATAATTATTCTTAATCTAATGCTCTATGCATTTTTATTTATCAATAAAATTTATTATATGCAATTGAATCTACTAATTGAGTGCATGCATAGTTTCTAAAATTTGTAAATTTTCTAACATAATTATTTTATAAAATAATATTTCATAGATGACTAATACATTGATTTTTTTTAGGTACTTTAATAATATGTCTTCAAGAAAGAAGAAACAAGCTAGTATTGGAGAAATGTATAAGTGGACTAGAGAGAAGGTTTCTAAAACTTCTAGTAATTCAATGTTACATGAACAATCTCATAATAATCATCTAAAAGAAAAATTTAAAGAAATATTTGGGTCCTCTTCAGATGATGATTGAAATGAAGATGCATATCAAGTTGGTGAAGGTGATAGTATTAGTGATGAAGTTGGGGAGGGGTCAAATATCAATCAAGGGAAGCAAAATGTTCTAAAGAGAAAATTTTGAATGGAATGGTTAGAAAAAATTGTTTCCAAGGTTAAATTATTTTGAGCATGATGGTAAGATACTTATGAAGTGTAATTATTGTGAGAAGTATAAGATGCTAGGCCCATGGGGTATAGGGGATGGGTGTAGCAATTTACAATGTGATGCTCTTGTCACTCATGAAAAATTTGTAATACATAAAGATGCTCAAGCAAGATGGATTAATGCAATGGAGAAAAGATAAAATCTATTCTAGATCATATTTTAGAGATAGAAGATGTTAATAAGGAAAGAGTAATCACTACAATGAAAGTAACTTATTTTGTTTGTCAAGAGGACTTATCTTTATCTAAGTATGAGAAAATATGTAAATTTCTCATGGATCTAAAAAACTCCTAATATGCCAAAGTCTCAAGAATACTTTGCATACACAAATCAAAAGGGTGCAAATGATTTTATTTTTTGCATATCAAAATATCTTGAATAAATTCAAATAGAAGAGATGTTAAAAAGTCCTTTTTTCAACTAATGGTTGATGAAAGTACTAATAGAAGTTTAGAGCATCACCTTGTTGTTTATGTAAGATACTTAACTTCAGAGGGTCATGGGGAACTTATTTCCATGTTTATGAAGATCATGGATGTGCCAAATGGAAAAGGGAAAACTATATAGGATACCATCAATCAATTGATAAATGATAGAGGGCTTTCATTAACAAAACTAATAGCTATCTCAACAGATGGAGCTTCTACAATGGTTGGGCATGAAAATGGATTTGTTTCTCTTTTGAAACAAAATATTCCAAATCTTATTTCAGTGCATTGCATAGCTCATCATGAATCATTAGCAGCTTCAGGTGCTTCAAAAAGGATACTTGAGTTACTATTTGTTGACAAAATAGCAGGGTAAAAGCACAAAACTATGTCACATTTTCAGCCAACTTATCAACACAATTGAATTTAAGTATTTCTAACTAAAAAAAAATATTGGTCAAACATATGATCTAGTAAGATTCATTTTAGCTAAGTTAGATACTTCCACAACTATTTCAACTAAAATTGTTGGCTAAAAATATATGGAGCACCACTTTGAGTCCAATTTACCCAAAAAAATAAATTATTTGAGAAACATGAAGTTTCAATAACTCCTACTAATGTAAAGAATATTTAAAAAAAAAAAAAACCCTTTTGTAGATCCATAAGTGTAGTTTTCAAAAAAAAATTAATTTGATAGTTTAATTATTTTTTATATTTTATATTTTATTTTTACTAAAAGTAGGTTATCAGCACAAAATATTAGGTTGATTACTATGCCAAGGAAAAATACTAAAACTTATTAAAAAAAATTGAAAAAAATATGATACACTAGATAAAAGAATCTATTTCAAGATGGTATATTTTTTTTTCTATTTTAGATAAATATTTAATATGAAAGTTGATGTTCTATGAAAACAAATATTTTTTGATTCACGCACATTTTAATATTTATTCAAAACTATATATTTATCAAAATTGGAAAAAATATATCCATGTACTAAAATTTCAAGTTATAAATACACACAAAAAAATTTAATGAAAAAAAATTAAATTTACTCTAAAAGGTTTGACGTCCCATGCAACTTCATTTTTCAGCATTTTATTAGCAACTAAATTATAGTGTTAATTTATTAAAAACTAGTATAAAATAATTTTTAAATTTTTTTAAAAATATAAAAACATAAAATATACTAAAAAATACAAATTTTACTAGTTTACATCATTTCAAAATTCAAAACATATATGCCACTTTTTAGTGATTTAAGTTTAAAAGTTGGATCAACATTGGTCGTTTCCTTTATAAAGTGTGACACAACTTTGTGCTTTTACCCAGCAAATAAAATGGATTCATGCCAGATCCAGAAATCACCAAAAAAAAGTAATGAGTTGAATGATTTACTTAGAGTTATGCAAATTGATGTTCTAAATGTTTTGCAGATCCACACAATCAGATGGTTATCTAGAGGAGAAGTCATAATAAGGCTTGTGAAGCTTATGCCAACCATCTTAACTTTGTGGAAAAAAGATAAGAAGTGTTCATCATTGTACGAAAAGACAAGGATTTATTCTATTCAGTTTTGTTTGTACATGCTTGCTAATGTTTTAGGTGAACTAAATAAATTAAATAAAATATTTCAAGAAGAAAATGTAGACATCACAGTTATTGGTTTGGCTCTTGATGAAGCAATAGGAAATTTATATAGATGGTTTTTGAGAAAAGGTACATTTGCAGAAGGTACAACTTATCTTTCCAAATTCTTGATTGATTCTCAATTTGGATGTATTGAAGTCAAAGAAGAAGGTGTTGTCATTGACAAACATGAAATAAAATATATACCTATTCCAATTGAAGGATTTGAGTATGGTGATGCAAGGAAGCATATCATGAAACCATGTGTTGAAGGAACGCAACAAAGTTGTCAACATCTTGCATAAGGTTATATTCAATCTCTCATTGATTGTTTGAATGAAAGATTTCTAGATCTTCCTCTTTTTAATGCTGCAAAACTCTTCAGTCCTTCTTATTATCCATTAGATTGTCAAACTCAAGATAATATCTTAGAGCGTTGGCTTGATAAGCTTCTCCAACATTTGCAACATACTACTTCAAATAATGTAAATGAATTTGTATTCATATTTGATGTTATTAGTTGCAAAAGGGAGTTAAACTCTTTTGTTGATTCGTTGCATTTAAGTTGTGAGGGTTTCAAGATGAACGATGCATGGAGAGTCTTTCGTAACACATAATATTGGAATAGAAGCTATCTTCATATGATGAAGTTATGGCAAGTTGTGCTTACTATTCCTGCAAGTATTGTTGATTGTGAAAGAGGATTTTCAAAACAAAACATCATCAAAGATATTAGAAATTCAAAGTTGGGTTTGGATACATTGGATGCATTAATGAGAGTGTCTTTAAATGGACCTCAAGAAAATGATGTAAATTGGAATAAAGTATATCAAATATGGAAGAATACACAGTCAAGAAGAGTTCTTGACTTTTGATAACATTTATTTTTGTTTATTTTCTATGTAATGCATCATTAATTTTTGCATCTCAATTTAAAAATAATAAAAGAAAATAGTTCCTTTCTTGTCAAAAGTTGTTTTTTGTGTTTAAATATATGCAAATTATATAATGAAGGTTTGTATCAAATTATTATATTTTTTATTGTTTATTTGGTATTTTTAAGATGTATAATTTGATTCCTATAAAAAATACTTAATTAATTTATATGATACATAATATTTAAAAAAATCAAATTACTTGTGTTACATTAAAAATAGAAATTTATAAAAAGAAAAAATCACATTTAATATGTATGATTAATAAAATCAAATATATATTTTAATATACAAAATTTTATATAAAAAAATAGAAATTAAATATTTTTTTGACAGTTAAAATTTTAATTAATGATAATAAGTTTCCACAATTCATATCATAAGTTTGTATAGCTTCTGGATTTGATTGTGTGCAAATTTTTTTTAGCATCAACATTTCAGATCACACTACATGATCCATCATCAGGATGAAAGAGAGCATGAGAAATCAACAATCGTAAAGTGACAGGTATTTAAATGAACAAACCGTCACAAAATTTTCAAATTTTCATATGACAGGTAGGAGTGGCCGTCAAATTCTAAGCCTGCTTGAAATGTTATGTTTGAATTAAAAATCTCGCATATAAGGTTAGGTTAAGGGATGAAGTTCAGGGGGGACGGAAAGCGTATTGTTATGTGAACAAAAATAAAAAATTGTGAATGTTAAAAATTCGGGCAAAGTAAAATATTATCGACCATGTCATAAAGTCAAAAACATGAATGAATTTACATTGCTATAAAGGATACTATTACTTTCAAAAACGCTTAAGATGACATCGATCATATAAAACGAAAAGATAAAAATATTTGACTTTAATGTTAGGGCATGAAATATTTAAAATGGAAGCCCATACTTTTCTTTAATATACCTACTTTTAATATTTTCATGTGGACATTTAAATATATTTTTAAATTTAAATCAAGGTTAAAAGATAAAAATAAGGAAATTAAGTCATTTTTTTATGTATGGTTGTCTAAATTTATTTTATCAAAGATGGTGATAGTTGATGAATTTAATTATTTTTTTTTGCTAGTAATTATAAATTGTAGTCAGTTGGAACTCCGAGGTCTAGTTTTGATGAAATATCTATACAACTTGTCAAAGAAGAAGATATGCCAAGAACATTCCAAAAGTTGGAATATGTTGCAATTTTAAATCTTAGCCATTGATTGAGAATTAATTTTGGACCATTAATTTGTAATTAATTTTTGAGAGACTGTGTCTATAAAAGGCTATGTGATTGATCATTTTTATAAGACTGGAAAATGTTGATAATTGTGGGACAAATTATTAAATAATTGTTTGGATGAATTGTTTGAATGTATTTTGGTCTCTTTCTTAAATTGATAAGTTTATTTTGGAGTGTACCATTTATGTGTAATTGTGACATGGTGTGATAAAATAAATTGATTATGATATATAATTTTGAAGTATATCATTCAAGATGTTAAAAAATTTAGGATTTCTAACCTTTCTTTCTCATCCTCTCTTTTTCCATTTTCTTTTCATCAAATATAAAATTTAAAGAAATAGAAAATCAACATATTATAGATTAGATGACATAAAGTGTTCTCATCGTATTATACACTTCATATTATATGATATATATTCTATTGTGTTCATTGTTTCACTTGTGAAAGGTTACAAATTCGAGCTTTCAAATCTTGACATTCTTTGCCATGGTATCAGAGCCATGAAAGCATGTTCCTTCCCACATCATGGTGATTTCCGCACATAGCCCTATCATCAGAGCATCAGAGAGCCATTTTAAAATTTGGGTATTGATTTGTTTGTTTTTAATGCTATTTTTTCAAAACACTAGTGAATGCATACTTTGGTAGATATTTTAAATTTTATTGAAAGCATTTTATTTTTGCATCAAATTCGCATCTTTTGCGCATCGATAGAAAAACAATTTTTGGGTTTTGTTTGCAGCAATAAAAAATCATTTGGGTATCTATTAGTTTTTGTAGATAGTGATTGAATATTGTAAAAAACACTGTCAAAATAGCATGGCACAACCATTTTTCTTGCAAATCAAAGTTTTTTTTTTTATCAAATTGCATCTTCAAAAAGTTGCAAAGAAAATTTTTTTTTGGGTTTTGATTGTAATGTCAAAAACATTTCTAGGTATCTGTTAAATTTTTCATATAGCAAGCAGATTTTGCAAAATCTAAATTAGAAATGTCCATGCTATTGTTGATGAAAAATAAATTATTGTAATAACTTTTGATCAATAGCTCGAAATTGAGTGTTGTTTTCTTCAAAAGTTAATATTTTTTTCATTTTCAATCCATTGGACTCACTTATATTGTAAAAAGCATTAAATTATAAAGTGTCAAATTTTAGGGGGCTCTCAAATATTGAATCAACGGGGTGTCTTGTGTTGCGTCTTTGAGCACTTTTGTGAGTTGTGTCTTTGAACACTTCCACATTTCTCAAGAGTGTTTTCTTCTCACACTTCATTTTTGCTTTAGTTGATAGAAGTCATGTCTCCAAAACATAGATGAATGCATGTTTAAACAACTTGATGACTTGGAACTTGCTTGGAAACTTCATCAATTACAATAGCTTTGCATCAAAAATGAAATCAATTGTTAAGATTCTTCTAAACCAACACTTGCAGAAACATCTAGTCTCATTTAGTCATCTTGTGAGACATCGCCATCATTTGAAGATGAGCAATGTAGTCTAATGACATGCATTGCAATCTCATTACCTGATGCTGTACTTCAAAATTGAGATTTGCTTGAGAACTTCTAGAGATTCAGTGAACTAGAATATTGTCCTTCTAGATCCACCACATTGGGATATATTTCGACTAGATATTGTATCTTTTTTTGTAGAATCCCACTTTGTAGATTTGGATGACAATATTGAGGAAATTCGTCTCCTCTATGATGCCAGCTTCGATGAAGTTGCATCACCATTGCCATCTTTGGATCTTGCTCTTTCCTTGCCTACTTCAACTTTTATTGTGATAGATTATGTAGATATTCATGAGTTGACGTATCAAACTCCATCATCATTTATGTTGACATCATCTATGGTAGTACCAAATTCACATCAGTCTAGTTGTCATCATACATCCATGGTCCCTGTTCTTGAATCACATATGGTACTTGATCCATCTTATCAACATCTATGACACATCAATGTTGGCTTGGAGATCTTTAAGCATCATTCAAAGGCATCATTGGCATCATTTCATTCTTTGGATCATGTACAAAATTCAAACATTCATCTTACTTTCTGCATATTTCTATCCGGAATGGGAAGTCATCTTGCACATAATTGTGGTGTTGTTTCTTTCCAAGGGAGAAATGTTATTCAACTATCATGGATCATCTTTAGCATCTAGTGTCAACCATCTACCAACACTAGAAGCATCATTTTGAGGGGAGGGTGCATGGTTTTTCTTCTACTATCAATTTTAGGAGGAAGCATTTCCTCACATGTTCATTACTGTAACATCCATCCACTTAATACTCAAGTAATCTCAAGAATTTACTAGAAGGTAAACAAATTTAGTAAATTCAAGAGAGATTTTTTTTTTTCATTTGCAAATGCACAAAAATAAAGTATAACTTTTCCAAATAATATTCAAACTTGAATTCACATGTAAACATAACTAGAATCAAGATAATTCCTTACATTCATATCACATAAAATACACTTAGCAAAAAGAATAGCTTTACCTCATAAGTTTTGACTGTCATAAGCCAGAACAAGGAGTTCACTGCATCTGGAATGTTGATGTCGAACTTCATGAGACTTAGTGAATCTTCTGCTACAGAGGGAGAGCATCATCCTAGTGCTTTTCCTCCAACCACGGACTCAAGTGGTCCCCCGCACACTTCCTAACTGGAAGTGCCCCGACCCTTCACGAAGGATATATATATAAGGAATTGTCAAGTTTCACCATCTGAGTCCTAGTGATGTGTCCTACAAAACTCAATCGACCATACAACTCTAGATCCCTTCTAGCTAAGTATGATCATTCTGATTGGTCGTTCCATCTAGACACACACCTCTGACTCGTCTTAGAAACTATCTCATCCTATAGTTTTATTTACTTTATTTGGTATTCTAGGCACAACTAGTATGTATAGAAAAACTATTCTAGTCAATCTGACTTAGAATTAATCATAACTCATTCTAAACATGTAATGTAAAGATTTAGATATTTCAAACATTTTCAAAAGTCCCTTATTGCATTCTTGCAATATCTAGGGTTTATGACGTCTTGTCATTTACTTCCAAAGATTCAATACCCAACATCTTGATGTGTTAAATCAAGTTTTGACATTATCGTAGAATCTCTCAAGGTATTATAAAGACTCCCTGCCTTGTTCTATGGTTTATCGACCTTTCATTTTCAATCAATATACAAACATATACACAATGTCATATTTGACATAAGCGTTACATATTTCCTATACCCTCCTTGTTCAATACTAGGGTTTAGCTTCTCTAACCCAACACATGGAAATTTCAAACATTCTTGTTTTCCAAAGATAATTGCAATAGTGAAACAAAACATAAGAGTAATTACTTCTAGTCCACCCAAACAACTTAGCATTTCACAATTCACATTTCATTTAACATGAATAAGCATGATATCTGATATCTTAATGAGTGTCATTACTTCTCATAGCTAGTACTTTGACTAAGTTCAATCCTTCAACCTTAATAGGTTCGATTGTAAGAGATAATAAATATCTCCCAACTTCCTTGTCGACTCAAGGTTACTCACATAAGGATAGGTTATAAACTCATATGACTATCATTCTTTATATGAGAATTTCAAATATACCTATAATGGCAATCACAAGTAAAATAGTCATGCGGTTGAGTTTCAATCTCCCAATATCCCCTTCTCATAGTTGGTTACAACATTGATGTCGAGTATTTGGAATAATGAAATTCCCTTGTGCACATAGCACTAAGATAAGTTCTATAGTTCTTATATAATTAAGTCCATACTTTCCATCTCAAAGTATGTCTATACCCTTGAGCTAGTTAAAAGTCCCAATCTTGGAACAAACGAGAAGTTGAATATGTCTCCAAGCTTACCCATCCTCATGAGGGTTTAACACAAGAAGAAAGATGAGAATCCATTTCTTCCCATAATATAGACATTTCCTCAATGCTTTCATAATATAATTAGAGAAATAACTTAATCTCAACTAGATTGTCTAGATGAAGCCAATGGATAAGATATACTAGTATCTTAGATAGTCCTTAAGGATCCTTAGAGGTAAAGCATGTAGCTTCCAAAGCATCCTATCACATGATCCACCCTTATAGGAGTAGACTACACTTGTAGCATATAATCCAGCACTTAATTCTTATTAGAAGCTTACCAATATTTTGGGAAAGAGAACTTCAATTCTCAGTTTACTACATGTTTAGATCGAAAGATTAAGGTAAGAACCTTTAGTAAGAATTAGGTATATTGTATTTTATTTAACAAGTCTCGGTTCTAGCCTATTTTCCTGCACATTAAGGTATCCATCCAATCGTTGTTGGATTCTATTTGGAAGTATTTACGAGGCGTAAAATTTGTGTGAGATTACTACTTGGTTCAGTGCTCTCACATACTTACGTGCACAGCAAGAGACAACAAAGTGAAATTTGGCCTCTTTCTCAATGTCCCGAGGACTCAACACTAAATCATTTTATGTTATAAAAACACAATTTTAAGTTTTCCTAACGTCGAGGTTCTATCCAATTGCTTTGTTTCTCCTGCCACTATTCGAAATGATGATATAGCTCTCTAAAAGATTCATGCTCCACAACCCGTGGATTATCTTGCACAATAGTGAAGTTTGCAAACTTTTCAAGGCCTACCATCAAGGATAATATACGTACAACCTATATAGTTTTGGGTGGTTCGTATATATTTAAACATACAGAAATATCCACTTCCTATCCTTGCAACAATCATAGTATGATATCCATGCAAAAGAAACATCTATTCTTTTCATTATCATTGTTACAGGAACATTTTGAAGATTCCAGCGAAGTATTTTGTAAGCAAAAATAAGGAAAAATAAATAGAAATCACTTAGCTTATAATCTCGGCGAACTCATGCCTATCTTCAGGATATGTTCTTTATTTGAGATGCTCCTCATCTCTTCTTGTCCTGCTCATATTTTATGCAATATATTTTTATTGAAGGATTCCTCTTTCCATTGCGCTCTTCTGAGCCTCCTGTGTCGTGAACTTCCTTTCCTTCTTGCTTGGTGACCACCCTTCTACAATGATCATATTATTTCCTTTCGAGGAACTAACTCCCTCTTCTGTGACGACTCTCAATATTTCCCATTCACAAAACTAGCCTCATGCCTTTTCCTTCGGCTAAGCTTCCTCAAACCCCCCTGCCATACGTGAGGGTATCCAGCTCCCCCATAAATTCACACTCACTTCCCTAATATTCCAACCTCCCGTGAATTCTGCCCACTCTCTCCCAAGAATCAGTTATAAAAACTGCTATATAGGTAGTTAGCGAAAGAATGAAAGAAAGAAGATAGTTCCAAAAAGCGGTTAGAGGCTTGAAGTCAATTAATATTTTGGCTTACTTGTAGGGAGCCATGTTCCCATGCGTGGAATTCCGAACACAAAGTTTGAACCCGTGCTAACTTGGTGAGATGCCCACGATCTAAGCATGATTTTTAATAATCTTTGAATTTAGACTTTTTTCCATGTTCACCTTCTTGGTCGAGGCTAAACAAAATCCCTTTTGTTATTTAGAAGGAAAAACTTATATGGATAGGCATATCAATGTCATCTCAATAGTCAATAAGCTTCTCAATTGAGTTGAGCAAACATAATGATATATCATGCCCCTCCATAAAAGGAGCTTTGATAAAATAGTGGACTCAACGACGACTTTAGTCATTAAAAGTATCACCAAATATAACACATATGAATGACAAATCGTTCTGAAATTTAGGGTTTGTAACACAATCTTCCACGATCGACGGCGATGATCTATTGTCATGACTTGGGCGTATTCACTCCTTAAAACGAACCCAAGGATGATCATGAAAAAGACTTCCTTTTGCAAGGAATTAGGTTATAATATTAGTTCCTTGACTTATTAAGCCAATTCAAACTATTATCAAGAATATAGACAAAAATGAACACCCAATTATGCAAATGAGGTCACAACATAACATCGTCACGACATGAGAAGTGACATATTCGACATAAAGTTGTCTCAATCGTGAAACAACTAAAGTTCAACCTTGACGACGTCACTATCCCCAAAATGACTAGGTTGACGTTAGGCAACGAGAATAGACTTAAAATGGTGACAACCTATTCTATTCCTTGTATCTATTCCCTTCTCTCTGATGATGCTCTCCCTCCCTTTCACGGAGGGCAGAAACCTAGTTCCTGAATGCAACTTGCAATCAACAACACAAGATTAGTGTTTTAGTAATCATTTTCATAATCCTTATGAGATCATCACATCTCGACAACTTTTAAGCACATGTCAAATTTTAGTCAAATAAACATGACTCATGAAAACATTGATTTTTCTAGCCATTTTAACTAAACGTCAAATCATTGAAACATGCATAATCATCTACTAATTACTTCAAAGTAAAAAGTAAAGCGTAGTTAAAGTTAGGGGTGTACCAATTACTTCATAGTTTTTGGGGGGTCACATTATCTCTTTTTTCTCTCTTATGGGGAGAACATTTATTGTACTTATGTGATAGAAGTAACTTCCTTGGGGGGTCATCATGAGCCCTTCATCTAACACTTATCTTCTTCACTTGTACATTTCATTTCCATTTTATCATTTCTCTTTTGGAGAGGATTTTTATTTTCGATTGGGTTTTCTCCTTTTCTCCACTTTGTGAGAAATTTGTACATGAGTACCTAACATGGCCTAGTAGCCAGGAGTCATCATTAATGCATACATTACTCCCTAAGTTGCACTTAAGGGGGGGTGTTGGTGTAAATAGTGACTTTATCAAACTAGTTAGCTTTTAGCAAGCCTACCTAAGAGAATCCTATCATTTATTCACATTGCTTAAGTCTCCACAAGTAGGGACTTTTAGGCTTTTGTCTCACTTCATAGCATTGAGACATGTGTCCTCATCAGCCAAGACACCTATTGCATGCATACTTGTCATTTGCTCACACACTTGTTAAGTGAGCCAACAAGTGTTGCACTATTGGAGGGTTAGTTAGTTGTTCAATCTTACCTTCCTACCTCATCTACCTTGCCTATATAAACAAGGCTTTCTCATTGTGTTATACACTCTTCATATTATATGATAGGTATCATATTGTGTTTGTTGTTTCATTTGTGGAAGGTTATTATTCTAGCTTTTAGGTCTTGGCATTCTCCAACACTAATTATTGGAATGGCGTATTGTATAAAATCACAAGTAGAGCATTAACTTGCATGAGGAACAAATTAATGTTGAAAAGACCAAAAAAAGTAAATTGCCAATAGAAAAGAGTTTGAGAAGGAGAGAAACAAGATTGGTGGTGTAAGGGTGAATTGTGGACAATGGAATTATATAAGGAAATAAGCAAATAATTGATTTTTTTTAAGCTCAAAGAAAACAAATATTTTTTAGTTGTTGAATAGACACTCAAAAAGTGGTTCTAAGTAGTTTAATTAAATTTGTTGCTTTTTTTTGTAGTTTATATAATTTTAATTAAATACAAACAAAAAATTAGAATCTTCTATTATAAAAGTGGAACTACAGTAGTTCCATGGGGACGCGTCCCCCCTAAAAAACCCCACGTTTCCTAGACGGGGACATCTCAGAGACTTGGGAACTTGGGAGGGACATCCCCCCACCGGCCCACCACTAACACCACCATCCCACCACCAATGTCGTTGTTTCCAAGACACTACTAGGACTTTGAGGACGCTAGGGTGTCCTCAAGACGTCTAGAGGACTCCTAGTTGTCTCCAAGATGTATAATTCTTATACATCTTTTTATAACTATTTTTTCAAGTATTATATGTATTTCAGCACCCTGCCGCCCCCCCGCCGTCACCCTGCCGCCCCCAAACTTAGACCCCCCGTCCCCACGTCCCCGAAACGCGTCCCCTACCATCCCCCATCCTCGTCCCCGAAACCCTGTGAAACACTAGAACTACTATAATCTAGAGATTGAAATGAAAAATTGTGGATAAAGGAGTACTAAAATTATATAGTAATAAAAGGTGTGCCACATGAATGTATATGTATATATTCCAAACTTTAGACGAGCCTGAAGCACTTTCTAATGATATCCCCATGTCAGCGCCACTTCCTTTCAAATCAAATGCATTCACAGGACACTACACCTGCTTCCGAGAAAATGCTCGCACTTACAGCTTCTCATACCAATAATCCCCACAAGAACACACCCCATCTTTGAAATGATGGAACCGAATGACATCCCTTATCACAATATCACGTCCAAACTTAGCAGCAGTGTGACAATCACCACATACACGGAGGTTCTTTATAATACGGATTGTGTACCCCGAAGGGGTGCAGATAAGTCCATAAGCAATGGCTAGCTTCTTACTGTGGTGATATGGAACTTGTTTCCTGAGCTCATCATTCATATCATGGAGCACAAAGCTTGTGTTTGGAATATACCCTGCACCATCCATCTGTCCAGCCAATGTCTTCAGCACTGCGTAGATTTCCGCTGTTTGTGGGTGTGACCTATCTTCGGACATGAATGCATGCACTTTGTTCTTGACTTCAATCCAGCTACACCCTGGCTTCTTCCTTACTTCTCTATCTTTCATCATTTTTCTCACCTTGGCTACATCATTCCACCTGGCAGCTGCAGAATAGATGTTTGACAGCAACACATATGATCAAGTATTTTGAGGCTCTAACGTAAAAAGCAATTCTGCAACACGCTTTCCAATTACCAAATTACCATGGAGTCTACAAGCACTTAACAATGTCATCCAGATACTGATGTCAGGTTCAAACGGCATTTTATTTATATAGTCCTCTGCCTCATTTAGACGGCCGGCACGACCAATCAGATCAATCATGCAGGCACAATGGTCCATCCTTGGCATAATGTGATGCTCATGACTCATGGAACGAAAATATTGGTTTCCTTTATCCACTAGACCTGCATGGCTACAAGCAGTGAGAACACCAATAAAGGTCACAGCATCTGGCTTCATGCCCTTAAGTAACATCTGTTCAAATAGCCTTAGGGATTCTATGCCATGCCCATGCTGGGAATAACCACTAATCATTGCATTCCATGAGATAAGATCATGTTCAAACATGTTGTTGAAAACTTGCCATGCATCTTCTATGCTTCCACATCTGGCATACCAGGGAATTGGCCGCATTTATATGTAATATGAATCCAATGCTGATTATGCGTGAATGGATGTGTCTGCCATATTCTAGGATGGCAAGACTAGCACATGCACTAACACTTCCAAAAGTAGCCTCATCTGGTTCCAAATCAGTCTGTTGCATTTTGAAAAACAGTTTGAGAGCTTTCTCATCATGTCCACCTTGCACACACCCTGCAATCAGTGCATTGTAAGAGATTGCATCTCGTCGAGGCGCTTTTCCAAATAATCATCGGGCATAATCTGTGTCCCCAGATTTACCATACAAATCCACATGAGCATTTGCAACAAAGACATTTGACTCAAAACCAACTTTCGTAATTTTGCCATGAAGTTGTTTACCTTCCTCAAAGGCCAGTAAACCGGAACATACACTGAGAATGCTGGCATAAGTGAACTGATTCGGCTTCACACCCGCCCATTGCATTTGGAAGCCAAGTCTAAGGCCTCCTCACCGTGGTCATTCTGGGCTTATCCTGGAATCATTGCATTCCATGAAACTAAGTCTCGTTCCAGCATCAAACAAGTACCGCGCATCTCTTATGCTCCCACATTTAGCATACATTGTGACTATTGCATTGCACACAGAAATATCCAATTCAAATCCACTTTTTACAACTTGCGTAAGAACCTGTACCCCAAAATCCAAATCCACTGAAGTAGCGCATGCACTTATAACGCCAACAAACGTCAACCTGTTTGGTTTCATACCTGCAGGGAAATTTTTAAGGGAAAGAAATCGTTTTACAAGTATAGAAAAGTTGGCGAATCTTTCCATTTAAAAACAGGGAATATTAGAGTCTAATATCTGAAGAAAGAAATGGATTTAATGTTTATATTTGTAGAAATCGGCAAATGTAAAAACCTTAAATACACATTACGTAGAAACTACCGCATGATGTCTTTGGAAAAAAACAATGTTAAACTTGTGAACCTAATCCTTTACTTTTCTGGCAAAATATAACCTATGAAAATAAACTTTTCTACCTGCACAATGAACTTGATGAAAAAACTTTACAGCTTCCTCAGGTCGCCCATTTTGTGCATATCCAGTAATCATTGCAGTCCAAGAAACGACATTCCAAACTGGCATTTCAAACACTTGACGTGCGATCTCTATACTCCTACATTTGGCATACATGTCAGCGAGAGCGGTCCCCTCAAACACATCAAACTTCATACCAATTTCGATGATCTGAACATGAATCTCCTCTCCATACCCTAGAGCCGGCAAACTTGCACACACGCTCAAAACACTAGCAAAGGTAAACTCATCAGGTTTAAAACCCATCCTTCGCATTTGCTAGTACAGATTCAATGCATTTTCCTTACCAAACCCCTCTCGCGCATACCCTGCATCATTGCCTTCCAGGAAACCACGTTTCGTTGAGGCATGTTGTTAAACAGTTCCCTTGCACAATTCATATGGCCAGAATTAGCATACCCAGAAAGAACAGTGGTCCATGAACAGGCATCTCGTACACGCATATTTTCAAAAACCTGGCGTGCGTCATCCACTCTTCCACATTTCACGTACATGTCAATTAAACAGTTTACTACATAGACATAGGGTTCAATCCAATTTTGGTTATTTGGCCATGGACTGTCATTCCCTCTCTCAGGCCTCTTCTTCTAACACACTCCAGCAGTAGACGAGAATAAGTACTAGCACTCACCTGAGTAACTCTACTATCCACTGTATCCTCCTCGAGGCATTTGGTCAAACACTTGGTTGGCATCCCGAATTATTTGGTTGCTTGCCAGTTTATCGTTGAATGTCTTGGAGAGCAGCAGAAACCGAAGCTCCGGAGACAGTTCTTCTGGTAGCCATTAATCTCGTTCGCACTCAAAGCATACTTTTTTGCATGGTTATGGTCCTGTAAATTTAACACTTGGCTGATCTTCATAGTTGCCAATGTAATTCATGATGCAATAACTGTTGCTCTTTTGTTTGGCTTTCTCTGGTAAAGAACCCCAATTGAATCGTACGTGGTTTTTGTTTTTCTCTAAGAATTGCGTTTAAAAATGTGTTCCTCACATGCAGTGGGTCATAGATTATAAGGACGCGGTCCCATGTTGGGATTTCAAGTTTTAAATGTAGGGACACGCAAGGATGTGGTTCTATGTTGGGTTTTAGGTTTTGAAGTTAAGTATAGACATGTTTTCTATCATGTTAAACATTTTTAATTGGAATTATGAATTGGAGGGGTGAAACTCTTTACAAATAACTGAAAATAACAATCAACATCTATCAAAATCAGTAAAGAATATAAGAGACAAAACACAATAATAAATGGTGAATTATAGGTTTTGAAGTCATAGTAAAGACATGGAAATAAATGTTTTAAGAATTAATTGGAATCTTATTCTCACACATTATTAGAACGCATTTTGAGAGTGGATTTTAAGAGAAATTTTGAAGTCCTAATTTTATTTTAAGTTTTAAATTATTCACATATTTTATTTTTTTAAATTGATTGTTATTTTATAAGATATTAGCCTAAATTTCCATTTTCTTTAATATGAGGTTTATACTTTATAATTTAAATTTGTATTAGATGTGACATTTTATTTTATTTAAGCATTGAGTATGTTATATTATTAATGTAGGGGTTGAAAGGGGTGGATTTTAAATTAAAAAATTGGTTAAACATTATAAATTTTATATAAAAGGATTATTTATTAAAATTAAGAATTAATGTATATTGTTAGATCTTCAAAAAATAGAGGTAGCATAATATCACATTCCAAAGTTAAATTTGTATAGTTGGAAGTAAAATATATATGACCTATAAAAATGGAAACAACCACACAAAATAGCAAGAGTATGACTCTACAAGGGAAACATTCACCAAGTCACCAATTTAACAAAAATAAAAAATAAACCATAACAATTATATTGCAAGGGAAACACCGATGCTGGGGGAGGAGGGGGAGAGGATGGGCTTTCCCATTCGGGTTATCTCACCCTCCACTTGGTAAATCTCTATTTTACTCCATAGGTTCCCAACTAGTAAGATTAGCACTATCTCCATCCTCAAGATCTCCCTATCATTGATTGTGTATAGTCCTTAGCAAAGATATAACAAAATCCATGTGAGAGAATTTCTCCTAATTAGAAGGGGTGCATTCATGCCATTTAGAGGACATAGAAGAGTGATGCGAAGGAAAAAAATACTCATCCTAGTAGTTAAATGGTGAAGGTGGAGGGAGGGTCTAGCCAGAGTGTTACATTAGAGGAGTTGTGAGTCTCTAATAGATGTATGTGATCATTGCAAGGACTTAGAGTCTAGTTGTGTTTACAATCCCAATGAGGGATGATGGCATAATATGGTAATGAAGGTGGAAGCATAACCACCATGTAGGGGGCATTCCCTAATGATCGAGTAGGGTTTGAAGATGATAGATCTCTAGTTCCACCTTGCTAGCTTGGATTGAATATGTATGTGCACATTAGGGATCACAAACTATGTGAATTCAATAGTAAAGTTAGTATCCATAACAGAAAGAAAAAATAACAAAATTTATATCTTTCCAAAGGCAAAAAAGGATTTACAATTTTAAATCATATTATAGTTAGAATAATTTTCTATAGAAACATTGGCCCCACATCACTAAATAGGATATTATGCCAAGTAAAGGGTTCAAACCTTGAAATCCAAAAAACCCATATATCCATTGTCAAGTATTTTGTGTGAATACAAAATCAAAAAGATAAAGAAGAGTTTTAGGTTTCCCATAAATGAACATCTTGGATTAGATAAGCTAAGATATATCAAATAGGTACAAATAGGAAGGCCTTAGTAAAGTAAACACCAACTAGATAGACAACTATAGGCTCCACAACCCTTTTCCAAATTGTTTGAAAATGCTTATCCCAAATAAAATTCAAAGAATAAGAGACTAACTAGAATTCAAATTTTGAACCATGGGAAGATGAGGTGAGAGCCACGCGTATCTTTTTTAATAAGTGTAATTATAGAAGGGGGAATTAACATACTATTTCTAATCCTTCCACCAAGGCTTGATGAAGCACATAATTTTTTGTGTAGACATTGAGAAGGCATAGCCTCAATTAGTATTTGGAATGTTTCTTGATCAACATGATTTGAATTAAACTTGGATTAAATGACCTGAGGCTAAGAGATCCAAGTTGAATTAGCCTTGGAGTAAAAAACCTATAGATTTTTTATTACCATTTTGAATAAATTAAGCAAATGTATCCAAGGAGAATGCATCAACTGCCTATCTTGAAAGAAGATGATAGGAGGTCCATTGTATGGATTGATGGTTGATGGATAAATCATTGTGAAATTCATCTCCATTTTAGAGTAGCCAAGGATTAATAGTTTCCTAAGCCATCCAATTATTTTTTGCAACAAAAGTTTCATTGATTTTAATAAGCACATGATAAATTGCAAGAGGATACCAAGGCCATTCCAAATCGGATGCCCAAATAACAAACTAGAAGAAATATAATTTCTCAAAAAAAAAAATCTTTAACCTTTATCATCTTCACAAGACCTAACAAGCCACTTACTACATAGAGTATAACTTATCTATTGACATTAATAAGGCCTAGCCCAACAAAATCACTTGGAAGGAAATAAAGGTCCCAAGCAACCTCATGATTTGACCCTTATTATGGCCTAAAATAGCTCATAGAAAATTCCCACAAAAGCTTATCAAGCTTGCAATATGATATTTTAGAAGGCACCTAGAAAGACTCAAAGTAATATACATACATAGCCTCAAGAAATTTATAGAAAATTTAGATTTACCTACCAACAAAAGTGCTTCAGTGATCCTATTAATTGTTTTTTTTCTCAAAGTTTCAATATTATGGTACCATTGATTATATTGATATGCTTGAAACACAAAGTGAATGTAAATAGAGTTAAAGATTTCCTATGGTCAATGGTTTTTTTGTAAAATGTAAAATATAATCTACTTTAAATTTAACTTCATATTAATATATGATGAAAATGAAAATGCCAATTTACTAAAATCTAAAACATGCAAATTGATAAACTAAATTTAGAAATATAATCAATAATAAGAACTTGGCACTAAACATTGTCTAGGATGCCAGCATGTCACGCCAACATTCATGCTATGTTCTATCATCCATACAAATGGAATAATTAAAGAGCTTCCAAAAAATGTGTAAACCTAATTTAGTGGTTCACCCAATCTATTCATCAAAAAATGAGAATGCACCAACAACTACTAGATGATAAAAGTAGAGAGAAATAAAATAAATTACAAGATTTGCATGATTCAAATGAAGAATATGTGAATAAAAATTAAGAAAGAACTAGGCAACCTTCACGTGGTTGAGTGGTCTCAAATTACCTGCAAGTACAAAGAAGAGATACAATTGTTTGGGTTTAGTTGTGGATTTACCTTTAGTTCAAACCTTTACTTCGATAAATTTCTATCTTTAGAACAACCAAGATAGAGAGATTGAAAATGAGTGTCTAGATTTCTTGTCCCAAGTGTGTCTGAGAATGGTTACAGCTATGATTTTAAAAATAGTGTAAACTAGAATGAGAGATAAAGGAGATGTGAAGATCCCAAGGTTCTTAGAGGCACAAAAAAATAAATTATTGCATTAACATTGAGAAGATGAAGAAAATTATAAATGCAAATAAAGGAATGATATCATCTTGCTAAGCTTGAAGAAGCCAAGAAGACAAGAGATCTTGAAGAATAATGTTGTAGGAGAGAAACTAATGCAAAGGAAGAGTTATAAGAAGATGCCAAAATGCTAGAGAAATCTTGAGAATACCAAAGGTGCAAGAAGAGAGAGATTACAAGATTCATTTAAAAGGTAAGAAGGGAGGCCAAAGGAATGAGATAATGAGCTATTTGGATTCATTATCCGTTGTTACTCCTATCTTTGGAAGGTGACAAGTGCAAAATTCTTAGAAATGAACACCAAATAAGGAATTATCATTTTGATGCTAGCATGCCATGTGAATGTCTACATGTCATGCTAGTGTCAAAATAGTTTGAGCTTTAAAAAGATGAGACATGAGAAAATCACAAGGATAATGTATAAAGGGTGATAAAAGAGAACTTAGGAAATAAGGCCTAATAACCATGGGAGGGGAAAAGGCTAATGCAAAGGATAAAATGAGCCTAGAAGCACACTAAGGAGTGGACACCAAGGTAATTCCAAAACATAATTCAAAATTGTAAGGGAACGAAGGAAACAAAGAGGCTAGGAAATGGATTGATCATAGTATTGCATATTATTCCATTGAATCCTAGAGCTTGAAGCTAAAAAAAGTTTCAAGAAACTTGAAAACTTGTTTAATTTACTATCCTTGTCTTCAAGAAGCATCAAGAAAGAATCATTTGCAAATTGTCAATTAACTAGTAATAATAAGAAAGACTATGAAGGGAAATTCCTTTGATCAGGCTCACTATAAGATGAAAAGTTAGTAAGAAGATAGCCAAACCCTTCAGTAGATAACACATAAAGTGAGGTCACATGAGGACAACCCTACCTTATAGAGAAAAATATTGAATTTCTCAAATTGAATAGCATTAATGGCTAGGCAAGAAGAATAATTTGTAAAAAGCATTAGGATCAACTAGATAAAAGTGAGACCAAAGAAAATACCTTAAGCATGGCTAATATGAAACACCATTTGGTTCTATCATAATCCTTTT
This sequence comes from Sequoia sempervirens, assembly GCA_007258455.2. NCBI lineage: Eukaryota > Viridiplantae > Streptophyta > Pinopsida > Cupressales > Cupressaceae > Sequoia > Sequoia sempervirens. The sequence continues at coordinate 33,446,241 of VDFB02252616.1, forward strand.
AGAAGTTAATTTTCATCAAGATAACCCTTTCATTGGATCCACATGATCATTTCATACCTTCCCAAACTACAATGGCATTATCAATAATATATATTCTTTTCATAAACCTAGGTTGTTTAGGTTCAACCACTATTAAGAGATGGATAAATCACTTAGATAAAGCCTTGGGAGTGATTTTATAGGAGACATTCAAGAGAGTGATGGGTCTTTGATAATATATTAGTTGGTATTGATCTCTAGGTATGAATTTGGTATTTCTTTTGTTAATGATAGGACCGAGAGACATAGTATGATAAGCTTCTAGGTAGATTTTCAATAACTCATGGCCAATATCATCCTGAAGAATTTTATAATTTACATGGAAAATCATCACAACTAAGCACTTTTCCATTTTACATGATAAATGGAATTGAGTGGAACTTTACCTAGGATAGGAGTTTTTCACAAGTTTTAAGTTGGTTGATGGTAAGCATAGGATCACATACAGGTAGGTGTTAAGTGCATCTTACTTTCAAGAGAGGAGGCTTGAGTTTTGAAGACCTTGGTATAGTTCTAGACAAAGGAATTTAAGATATCAAGAAGAACATATAAGTTTCCCAAATTCTTTAATGTACTTGATTTTTTGAGATAAATTTGGAGGTTATGGAGCTTAAAATATTTCTTTGGAAACATGATCACTAACTTTGAAGAAATGAATTTTTATATTTTAATTTAGCTCCCCAAGTGGCTTTTGCACCAACCACATGCATAAGGTGGTGCTTCTTATCCAGTTCAGTTTGGAAGGGTTTGTGGAAAGGAGTCACTTCAATTTGAGCAATTAATCAATTAAGCTATAAGGACATGGACACATAGGGCTTATGGTATATATTTGATAGTTGGAAACTAAAAATTATCAATAAATAGGTAGTACAAGTGATGAAATCAAACCATTATTCAATCCACCCAGTATCTATTTTCATATGTGGTACCCAGTTCCAACCAAATCAATATATAGGCCTATATGGACTTGTTAGGTAGCTCAATGATGTGTTAAAAAGAATTGTCAATTTAAAAGTGAATTGACAAGTGATTGTAAAGAAAACAATCCAATAAGGGATCCACTAGAAGTGAGTAATAGCTAGAAAAAGAGAAGTATGGTTACACCAACATCATAACATAATCAAGTCAATTCTCATTTTATAATTACTACACAAGTTGGATTGCATTTTAAAAATGGAAAATGTGTTTTGGTAGTCAAGATTGGGGTCATAAAGGTCCAATTATTGAGCATGTAGGACCATGTGTCTCTTTCAATAGTTTATATCTTATGGTTAACTTACCTTGATTATTAGATGCCACCTCATATATATTAAAGTTTTCATTAAAGACCCACTAAGCTAATGGTAGCTCATTTGTTGGTGTAGGTTTTTATTTTCCTAGTGGGTCAATTTATTTTCCCTTAGTCTTAGGTTTTTCCTACACTTAATTAAGCCTGCTTAGGATAATAAAGTGAGTTTATTACTAGGAAATAAGTATGTGGTGTCACCTTCCTTAAAGGGTGGAACACATTTTGTTAGAAACCAAGATCAGATTTGCAAACCAGAATAATCCTTCTGGGACACAGAAGAGAAAAACAAAAACAGCAAGAGATTTGCAAGAAGATGTGCAAATATTATTATTCGAGAATTCTAATAATTACAAGATATGATTTTCTTTATAAAAGAAAAGATGCATAACCCTAATCTTATCTTGAGCAACAAGATAGCTCGATAAGATAAATATGAAAGCCTAAAACTTAGGAATTAAATAAAGCCTAAGTAAACTTATACAAAGTGTAATTAAATATTAATTACACCAACACATTCCACTCTTGGTGGCATCCTCCACTTTTGGTGGTACATCTCCACTTTTGGTGGTTGATTCATATTGGTTGGATTTTCCACCTACCTCTTCTCTTAAGTTCTATATAACCTCACTACCTAGCTTGTATTTGCATCCATTCTTGCAATACTCTTGCATCAATTCATTTTCTTGCTTGTTGCATGTACTTTGGCATACATGAACCTTGATGCATGTAGTCATTATTCATGCATCTTGTCATTGTATCTTTTTAGCTTGGAAGCTCTTAATGCAATTTTTTCACATCAATATTGCATAATCTCTCAGATTTTTGGTTTGCATTCTTATTTTTTTCCAATTTATGTAACTTTGATTTTCTCTTAAAAAGTTCCTTGGGGTATTCAATCTATTTTAAATTTCTAGCATGGCATTAAAGATTTTGGTTTGAGAAATCTAAGTTCATAGATTCTTGATTGAGAGATTGAGTTTCTTGTAAAGATCTTGTAAATTTTCGTATGCTCTTCTCTTGCATTTTAAATGATCTGGAGAATCAGAAAGGATTTGCAATGATCTAATAACCTTTTCATATTGCATGTAAGTTTTGTGAGGTCCAAGTGATTGTAACATTTCTAGTTATATTGATAGTATTTTTTATTGTTCCAATGTGTATGGAAGGCTCAAGAAAGTTAGATTTGTCTTTTGTTTCATCGAAATTGAAGATCATTTGACAAAAACTACAAACAAAGGTTTGAAGCCCAGATCTGCAAACAACTTTTTATAGGAGCATTTGTAGTGTAGGAAAATGCATACCCTTGAATTTTCACACCTATTTGGGATTTCCAAGTGCTTTGCTTATCCCTATTTATGTCTTAATTGGTCCTATTTTGCATCCACAAGCCTAATGAATTATATCTAAATTTATGGCCAATCCTGACAAACTTCAAAGGGTAAATGATAATTTAATGATTCTCGTTATGTTTCCCTAATTTTTGGATTGGGACTAAGACACCACCTAGGGAATATTTGTCCTCCAAAGGTCCTAGGACCCTCTTGTCAAATGTGCCTTAAATGAGCCCCTTTTTGGAGTCTATGCCTTGAGTTTCATGCCTCGGGGCGAAGATGCCACCTAGGGCATCTTAGTCCCCCTTAGGTTATTTTTAGGATTTAATTTCAAATCTTGGCGGGATTTAGACTCCTTTAATTAATGATTTCATAGTCGGCTTTTTTTGGTGTAATTTCATAATATTAAGCATAGATAAATATAAATACAATGTTCTTTCATTCATTTTCATCCTAGCAAATTGAGTACTCATGCATTATAGTAAGTTTGTGATCAAGAGAGCATTCAAGAGAAATTCATCAAGCATTTGGAGTCATCATCAAGATTCAAGAATCATATCAAAGAGATTCTTACATCAAGTGTGTTTTTGAGCTAACATTTGTGATGTAGGGTTTTGATTCAAGCAAGCAATTCAAGTCAAGATCTATCAAGCATTCATGCATTTCAAGATTTACATTCAAGCTAGCCATTTCACACAAGTTTGTAGATTTCATAACAAGGGTTTGGTGAGTTGCAACATAGCACTTTGTTCATTCATCCTTTCCCTTCATCATTCTATTTCATTCCAAGGTTTAATTACTAACAAGGGGTTTGACCAAGGCAAAACCCCATTTACTAACAATCAACAAGTTTTTCTTCTCTTGCATGTTTGTCTTTGCAAATTTAGGTTGAAGACTCGAAGATCATTTGGAGTGAAAAGTTGCATTGCAAAGTTGTCATCTTCATGGAAACTCACCTACAGGCCAGATCCAAAAGTTTCAAGACCTAAGACCTGAGAAGAAGGAAGTGAAAACATTGAGCCTCAAGATCACATTCAGAGATTTCAAAAATTCAAGATGGGACTAAGTTGACAGTAAGGGTGTCTTACTCCTACTAAGGGTATTTTTCAGAGATTCTTTCAGATTTTGTTTCGACATCCAAAGATTTCGCATCTCCCTCGAAAAAAAATGGGAATAAGACAAAAATAAGGGTGTCTTAGTCCTCCCTAACATATTTTGGTAGCATTTTTGCATTTCCAAAATCCTCATCACATTTCTAGACTTCCCAGGGTATACATATCCTAACTTGTTGTTGCTTAATTTCATCATTTGCACTCATCATTTGACTTGCATTACTAGGTTTTGTGATTTGAATGTTAAGGTGTTTTTTCCAAGCTTTTGCTTGGTGGTGAACCCCTCAAAGCTTAAAGAACCCTCCCATAGGTTTTCCTTGTTGAAAATTGTCTCACCTTTGTGTTGATAGTTAATCCAATTTGAGATCCTAGGACATATTTGAATAGAAATTGGAGAATAGTGGTGTTCTATGACCTAAGCCATAAAGCATCCATTTTCCCCAATTGATTAGCATTTTTGGTCCAAATGGACCTTTCCATTGCATTTAGAAGGCCCAAAAACCCTTATTCTCATATAAATTTTTTCTATTTTAAACGAATTTGATTTTTTGGCAATTTTTCTTTTGCTAGTGGGTCATCACTATAGGCAAAATTCAACCTATTTTTTAAAAAATTCATAACTTTTCGCCACAATTTTTCTTTTGCAAATGAGATCTATCATTGGAAAGCTGGAGACAAGCATTTTCCATCTACAAAAGTTTTGAAAAGAAAATTTTCCATTTTCTATCAGATATTGTAGGTTGAAGCTATTGTTCACATTTTTTCTTCAACGAGCCATAACTTTCTCCCTAGAGCTTAGTTTTTGGAAACAAATAGGCATTGCAAAGGTATTGAAGATAACTAAAAAATTATAGAGCTAATTTTTCTAGATTTTATCTCAAATTCATTTTGTATCAAAATTTATAATTTTGGTCATTATGGGCCTATTGAGCATTGTATCTTGGAAAAACTTTGTAAATGCACTAATCATAAAGTGCCAACATTTTAATATCTTGGGAGGGTGATTTTCGAGACTAGTGGAAAGGGGGATTGTCTCTTGATGTCTCCTTTTGCATTCACTTAAAGTTATTTTTGTATTAATCTTGGGGGGATTATGCAAACAATTTATAATCATGAACTAAGATAAAGTTCCATTTATGGGGGGGTTAAGTATGTCTCTTAAAAATTATTTCCATCCTTCTGTTGTCAAGTTAACTTTAGAGAACTATTTTTCCTAGAAATAAGGGATAAAGAATCATTTCCTTGAGCACATGATCTACTGCCCCATCTCCTTGGACTCATTCCTGAGCCAAGTGACTATGATCATAAGAATGCATGGTTTAATAATAATGATCCATGGTCTATGGACTAATATGTATTACTATTTTTGAGGATATTCTACATCATGTAGAGCACACTGAGTGCCCTTTCATTGCTTGGACCATCATTCAATAGTTGTGTGGAGACATTAGATCTTCATTTAAAAGTGATATTTCCTTGGAGAAACAGGCTATTGTGGATGGTATTAAGACTTGTGCTTCCCCATCTTTTGTGGACACATATTATGTGGATGATCAATTCATTAATACCCCATCACTATCTACTATTGCTACTTCATAGTTTAGAGTTTCTTCTTCAAAAGCTTCCAATGACTTCTTGTAGCAGGGCATCCATAGTCTTCCTGATTCTGCTTGGGATGATCTCTTGATAGGTATTTTAGACTTGTTTACGGAGACACATATTGTAGATTAGGGAGACAATATTGAGTGTATTCATATTCTCTTTGATGAAGTCGATTCTTCTTCAGTTATTGTGAGGGAACACTTTGACCCTCTTGTTCAATATCTACATGATCATTCATCATAGTTTGACACGAGTGTGGATACTTTGGATCAACATTTGGAGGATAAATCTTAAGAAGAGATACTTGAGTCTTTGGCTTATGCTCTACATCAGTCTCTAGGAGATTTTGATTTTTCATCTTTAGTAGTGTGTCCTAGAACGTCTGATTTGATTGTGGAAAATTTCAACATCAACATGGGGATACTTGAGCCGAGATCAAAGACTCCATAAATCTTGGGTTTTCTTTCTACATATTCCTTTTAGGAGTAGGGAGATATCTCGAAATTGCATACACCTTTGGTTTTGTTTCTTCCTAAGGGGAGGAACATTGTTTGACGATCATGGACCATATTCTACATCCAATTTTGAGCATCTACCATTGGATCTTTTTGGGGGGGCTTCTTTGTCCTTCCACTTCATTTATCTCTCTATTATGGGGGTGTACTTCCTTTTTGTTGAATGGGTCTTCTTCTTCTTTAGGGGGAATTTATTAGGTACATGGGTACCTAGCATGACTTCATTTGCTAAGACCCATAATATTTTGTATCCTCTTAAGTTGTGTTTAAGGGGGGGTGTTGGTGTAGGTTTTTATTTTCCTACTGGGTTAATTTATTTTCCCTTAGCCCTAAGTTTTTCCTATACTAGGAGATAAGTATCTGACCATGTCACCTTCCTTAAAAGGTGGAACACATTCCACTCTTGGTGGTATCCTCCACTTTTGATGGTCCATACTTTCCACTTTTTGTGGGAATCTCCCTTTTGGTTGTCCATCTCCACTTTTTGTGGTTGATTCCTATTGGTTGGATTTTCCACCTACCTCCTCTCCTAAGTTCTATCTAACCTCACTACCTAGCTTGCATTTGCATCCATTCTTGCAATACTCTTGCATCCATTCATTTTCCTACTTGTTTCATACTTTGGCATACATGCACCTTTATGTATGCATTCATTATTCATGCATCTTTGCATTGTATCTTTTCATATTGGAAGCTCTTAATGCAATTTTGTCACATGGACATTGCATAATCTCACAGAGTCCTAGTTTGCATTCTTATGTTTTTCTATGTAGCTTTGATTTTCTCTTAAAAATTTCCTTGGGTTATTCAATCTATTTCAGATTTCTAACATCATTTGCAAGCCATAACCAAAGCAACATCATGTTAGTTCCATCATTCAATGCATAAATATTGAAAAAAATAAAGACCCTATCATCTATATTGAAAAGGGCTCACAATGCATTGCTTAATGGGTCATAGTTATGGGTAACATAGTGAGAATGCCACTTGGCATCAACAATAGTTACCACACCACCTTAACCTTTCTCATGATTACTACTAAAACAAATAATATATACACATATGACATGACACATGACTAAAATTAGATACCCAAAAAACCTTAATCTCTTGAAGATAAAGAATGTCTAGAGGTTTAAATCTCTATTGAAAATCTTGTACGATGAATTTGTGATTTGGGTCCATCAAGCCTCTCACATTTTGTGAGGTGAAATTCATGAAGAAAGAGGGTTTAAGGATATTTTCTCAAAGTATAACCATTGGAAAATATAATTTTTTCTACACTTGAACTAACTCTAGTTTTATGAGAGAATTCTCCAAAATTTATTTTTCATTTTTCAAGAACATAGTCCTCTTCCTCTACCTCCTATAGAGGGGTGCATGAATGCCTCCCTCCCTCTAGTCAAGTGAACAAATTTCAAATACCAACTCCATCAAGGATCAAATTCTTAGGCCCATCTATTTTTAGAGTATCAAAGTTTATTGATTTCTTTGTATTTTTCACAAAAAGGAAGGGTGACCTCTTATTGAGCACCGATTGCTTGCTTGGCTTTAGCAATAGAATATGACTAATAAGTGTCTATTGCAATGGACATGTCATTGGTTTTTGGAAAAGAGGGGGCAATTTTCATGCCTTCGGTATTCAAACGATTATGGGACTAAGAGCCTATATTAGGCCCATTGCAAGCATTGTATGGTATCCAAAATCTATCCAACCATATTCAGTCTTCCTTGCATTATTAACTAGTTTGCAGGCTAGATTGGGCTTGTGGATGACTAAGGAGTGGTATTTAACTTTATGGTTATATTTTTGGCACCAAAAACAAGTGTTCAAAAAATTCACATATATAACATGTTACTTATGACACATGATACAAATCTATATATCTATGGTTTCCTTTAAATCTTAGGAGAGGTCTATCTACACATAGACTTAAAAGTATGGTCAAGACAAATAAATTTTTTTGAATGAATATAGATCACCCAACCTCCTAAGGGAGAAATTATTGTGGTTGATGAATGACCAACGAGGTAAAGGAAATCCAAGAAACTTGACCCATAAAGGAAATTTGAGAACCTCTTGATTGGACATGACAAACTCACTTATTGAAGGAGAGAAAACAACCAACAAATATAAAGATAGTAGGTTAAATTATGCATGCACTTAAATCTAAAGTGTGTATAGGGTTATGAGTAGTTGGCATGTGACTACCTTAACTCTTAATTAATTCATATTTTTATTATTTTATTCTTATTTAGTTAATTAGGTTAGCCTAGGGATTATATATTGTTATCTAAGTCAACCTAAGTGACATCTTAGGCATTACTAGGGTATGTATAGGATTTAGTGAGTCTTATTTGAGGATAATATTATAAATTATGTTCTTAATAGAGATATTTGGAGGGTTTCCACCTTGAAGTGGCTTGTTATTCTCAATTATTATTAAATATTTGCAGAATATTTCATATTATATTCCTCTATGGTGCAAGTTATTTCATTACAACATGGACCATGGCAAAGGACTAGGTCCACATGGTTTTTGTAAAGTAGAAGAGAAAAATAATTTGGTTAAGTTTTATATATCATCTAGCTTAACCCCATGTGGAGCCCACATAACACTTAACTAGTTCTAAAGCATGTTTATAGAAGGCATATGGTTGAAAAAGTAGTAAATGAGCATAAATTGATCAAGAAATTTATAAGCATTATAAATTAAAGAATCAAAATAATAACATCTAAAGGGTTAGCATAAGTCATACTTGATGGAACATCTTAGGGAGAAATTTGTGAGGTTTCTTTTTCGGAAACATTTATCACTTCAATTCCTATCCCTTTAACATTGACAACCAAAGACAAAATATTGGGTGCCATTTAAAAGAGTCAATTATCATATGAAAAAGAAATCATAAAACATACTATAATAAATATAGGAAAAACTTAAAATATTACTATAATATTTATTATCAATGTGATAAATAATAAAGCAAGAGATATAAACATATAAACCAAACTAATATATATCTCTCAAAAATCCTTCCAAAAACTATTGTTGAGAGCTAGAAATTTGACCACACACATTTTAATTTTTAATCATTTATTAAACTTTATAAGCACTCCCATCTTAAAAATAGTTCAAACTCACACACTTTTACAACTAACATTTAGGTCAAGTATTTGGAGATAATATATTAGTTGGAACAACTTCAAATTTTAGTGTTTTAATTTAGTTTCTAATATTTTCATTAGATAATCATAGTTAAAATGATGTACTATCAATAATTATCTCTCTATAAATAAAATGGTATATAAATACAGTAATTTTAATTATATCTTTGGAGAAGCCAACCTAGATAGTGTTCCATACATTGTATATTTTCTTTTTTGCACTTGCTTTTGAAACTTCTTGGTAAATGATTCTTTGGTATTACTTTGAACATGATTAAAAGAGAATGCATAGATAAACGTGTATCCTTTATAACTTTTTTTCACACCAAATCTGTTGAGATACCCTTGTTTTTATTCTAACATTCTTTAGAGCTCTATGGTAATCATTATACCACCACATGGCATGCCAATGATATTTACATGCACATATATTTTTTCTTGGTTAACATCATGTTTGATATATTTTTGTTGTAACATTGATGTTGTATGTTAAATTATGTATTCTTAGATTTTTATATTAGTGTAAATAATGTCATTAGATAATTAATTAATTTTTCATCACTTTCTAATTTGACTTATCCATATTTTCTCAAGTTTACTTAGGCTATTCTAAAGTTTTGTCTCATATCATGTGGTTGAGACAATGTCCTCACTTTGTGACACACCTCTTACATGGTCAATTACCACTCATTCGAACACTTTTGATGTGAGTTAACAAGTGTTCTATCATTGAAGGGTTAGTTAGTCATTGTGTTCAACTTGACTACCTTCACTACCTTGGGTGATCCCACAATATTGGTTTACAATTTTTGGCCAAATTGGATACTAAACTGATTTTTTTTAACTAAATCTTCACTTTCGGGCACCTATAGCGGCTAAACCATGAGGAATTTGAAGATGGTGCAAACTAATGATTTGTGACATTTTGTTTATAGATTTTAAATATAGTTTTTTCAAAAAATTTGGAATCAGATTGCACTTCTTTTTCCATCTCCTTCAAAAACTAGTTTTTTTCAGTAAACATCATTTTTAAGGAGTGATGCTCATTGTATGCAATATAACTTTTTTCCATGAAGGATAAATTTTTTTTTTTTTTGAATTTAGATTTGTAACTACAATATCTAGCACTTTCATTTGGTTTCATAGTGTTTTATTAAATATTTTTTCTTTAATTAAGTTTTGAAGTCAAACTAATTACAATTTAGGCATATGTAGACTATATACAACATATTTTTTTTTGTATGTATCAAAATTCAATTTTTTTTTGTTGGATCAAAAATTTCAATATCTAGTGCATTAATATTTTTCAATTTTTTTTGATAATATGCCATTCTTCCATTATACTTTTTGGGAAGATTATAATAAGGACTACATACTTACAAAAAAACAAATTTTAAATGAATTGATTTGATCCCCCAAAAGGTAAATCAAAAGTGGTTTTTTATTAGCATTTTGATAGGTGTAAAATAGACTCCATTATAAATATGGTTTAAAACTAGCGGGGTTCTATCAAAGGGGGTTTGATCTAAAGTGGTTCGATCAAACCATCTTCAATTGGAATCTTTTAAATGGAACTTTTCAAGGCTTAAATCATTATATTTTCTAAAAAAAATATAATTTCAGCAAAAATCAAGATCTCCCATAAATTGTAAACGAGTATTGTGGGATCACCTCCTTGCTTATATAAGCAAGGTTACATTGTACATTCAAATTAACTCTTTGATAATAATTAGCCGATAGGATATTTATTGCGGGCACAACCCATCAGAATTGTTTTATGCATGAATTCTCATGCCAAAAATTCTTGTAGCCGCTGGGAAATCTCACTGAACTTGCCAATCTCGATTTGTCGGACCTGTAATCTTCTCCATATTGACTAGTAAATTCTCCATTTAAAACCATCACCTATTTCAATCCCGAAATCCTTTATTTTGTAGCTTGATTTTGGATTATTTGGTTTCACAGGAGTGATCCTTCGCACAGATGAATCGTTGGTGCTCTGGCGCAAGCAGTTTATGTCCTCGAAAGAGATCGCCAAGAAAAATGGTAGGGCCCGTTGGATTCCCTCACTCCTGCCTGGTTGACTTTCTTCAAATACCATCCCATAGGGATTATGGTCGACAAGGTTGACGGTTCGATCTTCGGGGCCATCTTTGAACGAATGAAAAACAAAAACCCCCAGGCCAACTTTCCTAGAGCCATTGTGGCCTTTAGAGGATCAATTTTAAATCCCGAGATCATGTTGCACATAGATCTAAAACTTGATCTGGTTCTCATAACCAACGACCTGCACAAAACCCCGTGAATTTTCCCTAGGCACCGTTAGATCCGTAATTGCAAAGCACGGGCACTATAAAGTTTGGGTTGCCACCCATTCTTTGGGCATCGCCTTTGCCATGTTGGTAGCACGAAAACTGTGTGAAGAAGGTCTCATTTTGGAAATTTATCTGTTCAATCCTCCCTTCACTTGTATGTCGATCGAAAGGATTAAAATATACTTTATGATAGGTTTCGGTTCTTTCACATGCAGAGGAAGAAGTATGGAAGATTCATAGAGTCGACTCTTATTGAGCACATGCTTTATGATAGCTTTCATCTTTATATCTCAATGCAAAGCTGATTCTCTACAACCCCAAATAGGCAACCTGCAAGAAGCAGCTCTTGCAGTACAATTTTTTTCCTGGGTTTTTTCCTTTTTCATTCAATTTGATTAAAACCTAAAGATCTCATCTGTTGGTTTTTTTATGGATGCGTGTATTCTTTTTTAGTAGACAAGGGAAGCGGAGAAATTAGGAAATTTTTCATACATAGTATGGATAAAGATGAGCTACTCTCCATTCACAAGGACAAACGACATAATTAGTATTGCATTTGGGGATGCATTTGGAAACCAGGTGTACATAGCGAGATTTGATGACCCGACCAAAGAGACCGTTGAGAGATGTTCCACAGATTCATTCCTTCACAATTTTGGGCCCATGCGTTTACAAGGTCTGTTATTGTACCTGATGCACATCGGATTTGATGCATGGAAGCCATAGTTTTAGCGAATCTTTTTTTTTTTTGAATTGTACGCCACTGGAAAATAATTCTATTAGTTATCCCTTAAATGAAGGGAAAGTTGTCTCACATCGCAAAAACAACTTTTAGGTATTTGAAACTCCTTGCCCCATGCTTGAAAACAAACTTCAATCACAACTGATATTTTCTTCTTAAAAGCTGCGACAATCTTGTTTGGAGCTCTAGAATCGAGTGACCCCAAAAACCCGATATTTTTAAATGCTTATTGAAGTGCGCATACAAAACTTGGGCGCATCGACATTTACTATCCCTTGGTTATTTAGGGTTTGATTTTTTTAGGGTTTTAAATTACATGGTTTGAAATCCAATGGTTTGAAATTTTATGTTGTTCCACTTAATTTGGTGAATACTATTGTAGAGGCCTTTGTGTTTTGGATTCAATCTGTCATTGCCCTGTAAGGCATAAGATAGTAAACCGATAAAAAAATGATTTGGAAATTTACATTACTTTGAAGATTTGTTGATTTTGTGTTATCTTTGGGTCATGTAATGTGAATCAACACATATCTTTGCCTATTAATTGAATGAGTGTTGTAGAAAAAACTTGTTATGATTGTATTTGACATTGAGGAGGTCTGAATGATGTTGTGGTCAATGGGATGCAATTTTCCGAAGTTTTTTAATGTGTGATTGCCAATAGGAGAGGATTATTTCAAAGTTCACATATATCACATTTCTATGAAGTTAGCTTTTATGTGCTTCACTTGCTTCAGATATTCACAATATTTGGTTATGTTGGTTATTCTTAATAACATTTCAAAATTAGCTCTGATTACATTATGGATGTTTATTAAGAAAATCTATACCACATAATAAAGACTCAGATCAAATCTGAGTATCCAATCTACTCGAAAAGCATAGTCAACATTAGAGCTAGGCTAGAGATGGAACATACAAATACAATAGCATTTGTAGAGTATTCAACATCAAACTTTTAAAGTAAGATATGTAGACTAACATACCCACCCCATCAATGCAAGCAAAAATTTTCAACCACCTCAAGAAAGTCAAGTCATATGAGAAAATCACTAAATGCTAACATGATTTCGATATTATGTATTAGGTGGTGTTTTTGTAGTGTATCAAATTATGTAATAATGAATTGATATTTTTGTGTACTTTCAAGTCAATCTTCATTGACTTATATGTTATTATGTTCAAATTGAGATGACCCATGTTCAACCAGATAATGAAAGCTTAGAACTTTTATAGCTAAGTTCAGATTCAAGTGTATGTATATACAGTCATTGCACACCAATGCATAAGTGTAGTGCTTGAATTTAAATTACAACTTTCAACTCAAGGATATTGAGAAAAATATGTTTTCAATTGGACTTATATGTGTCGAGTGCAAAATTTTTTGTTGAAGATTCTTATTAGAAAACTATTCAAAATCATATAAAATATTTTATAAAATTCAATCGGCGTAACTCTTGCACCTTCTTTCAGTACAAATGCTAGTAATTAGACTTATTAATATGCAAGTATTTTGTGAAATTTTCTGTTTTTTGATTTATAATCTTGAAAATCATAGTATCATAACCATGCCAACAAAACCTTTCCCGAAATCTTATACTGAACCTAGTCAAGAGTTCAATTTTTTGGTTTACTGGTTTTTGATTGAGTTGCTGATTGAAATGTTCATTGTTTGTCATGAGGCTTTGATAGGGAGATCCATCTTTATTGTGGGCGATTCAATGGAATCCCACATGCTAAACCACTCATATAGCCTCCTACGCGACTCCTCTATAGTCACCCACATCGTTGTCCTCACCTTCAATCAAGGTGAGAACCATACATATAGACATTGGTGATTCCAAGTAATTCATTACATAATTCATCACATGTATTGCACAACAAATTGCATGCAGAGAGGAGGCGATAATATTGTTTGTAGATCTTCTCTTGTGCACTATGTGGGGAACTATATCTCTGCATAGAAGGCTATGTCATGTTTGAAACGAATAGGCCAATAGCAAACTTGCAGGTCACCAATAGCATGTTGTCATGGATGGTGTGTCTAGAGTTGATAGAAATCCACGAGTAGAGGCACATGGACTTTCAAAAATTATAGTACTTGTAAATATCAATCCCTAACTTGTAGGATCTTTACATGCATTACTAAAGTGTTATCTATCCTCCAAACAATTAACTTAAGCAAGGTGGATTCCACCTTGCATGTGGGCGCCCCATGTGCTCCTATTTTGTAGGAGCTCTTCTTGGGCGTCACCACATGTTCCTATCATTTAGGAGTAATTAGAAATGTCAATTTACATGTTCATCTCATTCAAATTTGATCTCTTTCTAATCCTAGTGTTGGGGAACACTTTCCAAGGACTTAGGAGATACATGAAATGTGTTTAGGATTGCAATTAAATGGCATCTTATTCCCAATAATCACTTTGTGAGATACCTCTTGCATGGTCACATGCCACTCACTATCTAACACTTGTCATGTGAGTTAACGAGTGTTACATCATCGAAGGGTTAGTTAGTCATTGTGTTTGACTCATGACTATCTTCACCACCTTTCCTATATAATCAAGGTTATATTGTACATTCAAATCAACTCTTTTATAAACTCTTTGATAATAGAAATTAGGTTTATTATTGTGTGAGTATTTTGTGAAAGTTTTTGGTTTTTTTCTTTATTATCTTGGAAATCATAACACAATCAAGAAAATTAATACAATCATTATGAATATAATTAAGAGGATCCAAGTACAATATATTTCTATATGACTTGATTCATCATGTTGAGAAGCTAAATATTCATTTCCTTTGTCATTAAAATGCTTTCCACTCGAAGAACATTATTGTTAATGAGATCTTGTATTTTATACTATAGTGCTATGCTCCTTCCATCAATATGTTTATGTGTTTAGTGATAATAAAAATAATAAATAGCAATGGAATGTAGGTCACTTTCAGATGAATCAATTGATTTGATAGAATGTAAGGTGATAAGTTGATTTAAATTTTTTTATAACACAATATATAGAGGATGTGCCAATCTAGTGAATTTTCTACACTCTTTTAGTTATAGTTGAATGGCGTGAACACAAGAGTCATTGCTAGCATTAGAATTATGCTTGAACCTAACCTCATTTCCCCCTTTGAAACTTGAAGTTTATTGAAATCTATGGGATGAGTCCGAGTGTAGGAGATTATTTTCTAACAATATAAGATAAACATGGTGGGCATTGACACATAACTTGAAAAATGAATTATAACTATTGAAATTTACTTTTTCTATTATGATGGGTAAAAAACCATCAATAGATAAATATTTAATTCTAATATCCAGTGAAATCTATGATGTATGCAATTATGTAGGTTTTTACTCAAAAACTAACTATTTTTGAACATCTTGATAAACATCATAATTTGATACACTGTCAAAATACCTACTAATTATCATTAACAACTAGTGGTTCACTCATATTACCTAACATGATTTTAAATCTAAGAACCTAATCATTGATTTTCTTATTAGATCCTTGCTTACCTTGTGCTATTTTGACAAATATCACTAGCCACAATATTGTGTTCATCAATGTTCAACAAAGGTATTAGATAAGTCCTCAAATGAATGAATTGATTCAAGGGATAAATAACTAAACCAATTAAAGACATGCACTATCAAGGTATGTGGAAATAATTTGGCAAGTAATTTCTCATGGTAAAATTAATATAAACATATTGTTAGGAAAAAATGTATGTGATTCAATGGATCATCTCTACTATCATACATTGTAAAACTAGGAAAGACAAATATATACTTACTAGAGGGTAAGTCAATGCCATAAGCTAATGGATTATCAATAAATCAATTTTTACATCCCTTTTAGGAGAATTTAAAAATTATTGATCTACATGTTTGTATATGTTGAAAATTACTCATGATGGTATCCAAAAGAATGCATGGTATCTAGAAGAAGCAAAAGGAATGAAAGTAGACAAAGGACTGGAAGAAACACAAGAAATATGTGTGTTCAAAGGGAGAGTGGTAGAACCCTATGGGATATGTAGTCAAAGGAGAAGTACATAGAGGTTGAGACTTAGTGTTTTATGTACCTTAGAACTAGGTATAATAATGAAGGATATGACTATGAATGTGGTAGGTAAGGGTTGCACAACACAAGGTATGTGAAAGGCATGAAATGAGACATAGAGGATGGATAGGAGCTCAAAGAAAATATTTGGAAGGGAAAGTGATGCAAATTAGCTAGGGTTTGAGGTAAAGATTGGGAACTCACAAAAAAAGTATAGAAAGATGGATAGAACCTAAGAATCGGGGAAATATAACCCACCATATGAGGCACTTGTGTATTATCAACAAATTTTCCTATAGTCTTGATTGTGTCCATCAATGTTGTTTAGATGCACATTAGTAAGAGCACCACTAACAAATGAAATGGACATGCCATTATCTATGATAGCTAATTGATTTCATAGGGATCTTAACTTATCAACCATCTCATATTCATTTTGATTTTCAACACTTTCAAAGAATTCATCATTCAGTCATAATATCATTCTTTCTCATTATGATCCAACTTGTGATCATCCTAGCAAGTAGAAGGAATCAAGGTCTAGTCATGGTGGAAAGATTAGGGTTCAACCTAACACTTTGAGAAAATGGAAATAAGGATCAATATGAGCTTCTTAGACATGCAAAACTAATCATAGTACTAGTGAACACAATGACATTTCAAAAACATTAAATAAACAATTCTACCCTAAATTTTAGTTGTAGAAGTTATGGGTTCTCCAAAATTTAAAGAAATAAAATATCTATTTTAAAGATATCTAAGGATAAAACCTTAAATGGATTAAAAATTATATTCCTTTAAAGGAGAAAATAATGATAAATGTAAAAATAAATATTAGACAAAGATAATTAAAATGATTTAGATTGAAATAAAGCTTATTTGATATTTAATGTGCTGTTGAGTTTGACTACTTTGATTGATTGAGATGTTGTGTAAAAGAACTAAAAACTAGAATTAGATCAATGATTATGAACTAATGACGTATTATTTTAAATGTTAAAATTCTTAGGACTAGATTGTGCTCACGATTTGGTCCTAAGACACTTTTCTCTTGTGTTGAAACACACTTTTAGGGCCTATTATAGCTAAGGAAGTACTTAATTCTTAAAAATGATGGTGTTGAAACGCACTTTTAGGGCCTATTATAGCTAAGGAAGTTCTATTGACTTCCTCGATGATAGCCAAGCCCTGTGAAAAATGTAACACTATTGAAAACATTTTAAACAGATAATGCAAAAATGTTGATGCAATTGAGACATATTTGAGACTAAGATTGTCATTGATGTTCTAAATGCATATGAAAGATGATAATAATTTATCATTAAATGACATAAGATGATGTTTTTAAATAAACATCCTAAATGAATAGCTTGAGACCTTTGGCATGAAATCAACAACTAATAGTTAATATCCTAAAAATTTGACCTAAGAAGTGAGAGATTACAAATATTTAAAATAGAGGACTAGATCATAGGTGTAGATTTTTCTATGTGATAAGAGCACATGGGTGATCTAGTTAGAACAAGTAAAAATAAAAGATTTAGCATAAGAAATTGATTGGTTCAAATTATGATCAATTAGTGCATTTAAAGAAATAAATTATATGTGAGGACCAAATTAACAATATCCATAGAATAGAAAAATAAAGATGTACAACTGCACATAAAGCATTTGTGTACCTTATAAAAACAAGTCAAATGGATAAATTTGGAAACAATATTATGATCCTTGTAGATTTTAAATAAAATAAAATTATTTGTAGAATCAACTATATGAATGACATGTATGAATCACAAATAGGTTGTTTACTAAAACCACCAACGGTCAAATCCAAAGAGGGTTATAATTCAAAAATTGAGATTTCTTCTTGAAACATATTTTAGAATTGTCAATACATTTACCATTTAGAAAGAAGAAGCCACTAATAATTCCAAGTTAGAAAAGTGGTTACCTTTTCAACTTTGTTCTTAGTGTGTTCTCAAGGATTTGAAAAGAATCAACCTATTGATTTGTGTTGATTTCACGAGTAGAGTCTAAAATTGAAATTTCTTCTATTGAGGGAAAAAGATCAAGGGTATATGTTTTGATTAAGTTGCTTCTATCAATGGGTTCTTGGTCTATGGGTGGAGTTGAAAGGTTCCAAATTGGCCCACCAGGGATCAAGTCTTGCTGAGTGCAAAGGCTCTGACACTAAAAAAGGGATGAGGTCGGGATCCAGCCCAAGAAGGCTCGTGCTCCCGTATCAGGTTGCTAAAAAGAATTTGTGGATGACCTCCATTAAAAAAAAAAAAAAAAAAAAGTTGCTTCCAGCATGATCTTGACCCCGTCTCTTATGATGTTAAAGGTTTGAAACTCAATATAACTTGATCTTTGATGTGGGCATTGGGTTGATTTGGTTTATACCTATGGAAGTGTCATCTGGGTTGAATTATTCAGTCTCTATGATCAATATAAATTTTGAGCAGAATAATCTGCTGTAGGAGAAGTGAGAATCAGAGCTCAAGATTGTGGTGGAAGTAGATTTAAGGACAATGCACTTTTCCCAGGCTTCAATTATATCATGTGCCATACACCCTTCGTCTCAATCTCAATCTCACAACATCACGTAGGGAGGGTGTGATGAAGGAGGTGCGACAAATTCTGCTCACTACACATAACGCCACTATACAATCTTCTATCAGTCTCATACTATTGCCGACCTGTGTAACCAAAAGTGCGCTTTCACAATGTAAACAAATCTACTCTCTCATCAATCACAGGGGATTCTCATTTGCTACATGTACAATTTTTCAAAATAACCTTATCAACATGTATGTTAAGTGCGGTAATTGCGTCGAAGCCCGTAAAGTGTTTGATGGAATGACAGAACGAGACGTCTCCTCATGGAATACCATAATTGCAGCTTACGGAAGACGTGGTTATCCTCACCAGGCACTGGCTCTGTTTCACAAAATGCAACAAACAGTTGTTCAACCCGATCGGTTCACCTTTTCCAGCATACTCCAAGCCTGTGCTAAAATAAGGGCTTTGGAACAGGGTATGAACTTCCATCGAGGTGTAATAGAAATGGGATTTTTGTCTGATGTGGTAATTGTGAATACTCTGATAGACATGTATGCAAAATGTGGAAGCGTACACAAGGCACGTGAATTGTTTGACAAAATGCCTCAGAGGAGTGTGATCTCGTGGAATGCTATGATTGCAGGGTATGCTCAAAATGGTGTACTTGATAAGGCTTTAAGGATTTTCGATGAAATGCCGCAAAAAAATGTGGTCTCGTGGAATGCTACGATTGCAGGGTGTGCACAAAATGGTGTTATTGATCTGGCTCTGAGGATTTTCAAAGAAATGCCTCGACCAGATGTCATCTCATGGAATGCCATTGTTTCGGGATACGCGCGAGATGGACTTGTTGAAAAGGCCTTGGAGACGTTTAAGCGAATTCGACTGGCAGGTTTAAAGCCAAATTCCTCAACCTTTGCTAGCATCCTCCCAGCCTGTGCCAAAATGGGAGCTTTGGAACAGGGTATGGACATCCATCAAAGCATAATCGAAAGCGGATTTATTTCAGATGTTGTAGCTGTAAGTGCCCTGGTAGATATGTATGCAAAATGTGGGAGCATACAGAAGGCTCGTAAACTGTTTGACAAAATGACTCAAAGAAATGTGATCTCATGGAATGCTATGATTGCAGGATATGCACAAAATGGATTTTCCCAGGACGCTCTCAAACTCTTTGAACTAATGAAAAAATCTGGAATGCACCCTGATCATGTAAGCTTCGCTTGTATTTTATTTGCATGTAGCCATGCAGGTTTAGTGGATAAGGGTTGTAAATACTTCAACGACATGACTGCTGCATATTGCATTACACCAACGATTGACCATTATGTGTGCCTGGTTGACCTTCTTGGCCGTGCTGGCTATCTTGAGGAAACTCTCAACTTTATTATCAAAATGCCAATTAAGCCTATGGTGGTTGTTTGGATATGTTTGCTTGGTGCCTGTCGATCATATAAGAATATAGAGTTAGGAGTATTTACAGCAACTCTCCTTTCTGAGCTGGATCCTGGAAACACTGCGACTTATGTTCCCCTGTCAAACATCTATGCAGAATTGGGCAGGTGGGATGAGGTTCAAAAGGTAAGGAGATTGATGAAAGATAGAGGAGTTAAAAAGATACCTGGATGTAGTTGGATAGAAGTCCATAAAGTAGTACATTCTTTTTGCGTAAGAGTCGGATCTCACCCATAGGCACAGGAGATCTATGTAAAGTTGGAGACATTGCCTCAGAAGACTAAAATCAGGGCGCCTTCCACATTTAAGACATACAAAATGATGTAGAGGAAAAATAAAAGTTGAATTTGAATTGATTAGTGGTTGAATTTGAATTGCTAAACATATGTTACAACTTTTTTAGCGGTCAAGAATCTTCAGAGTATGTGTTGACTGCCACACTGCAACCAAGTTTATCTCCAAGATTGTGCAAGGAAAAATTCTGTGAGATGCGAACAGCTCTGTTATTCCAAACAAAGACAATATCTTTGCAGAGATTAGATGTGATCCTCGGTGAAAAAATCTGTATAGACTTGCACTATAACAGTCTGTAAGTATTTCAAACCTGTAGTTATAAGAAGGAATTAGGTTTTATTTACTATTGTAAAATGTGTTACTTTCCAAGTTTTTGTGTCTCCAGAACACACTATTGACTTCATAAAATCAGATACATTCAATGTACATTGAACTGTTTTTCAGGAAGCATGTACATCTGTGGATTGAAAAAGGTGGAGATTGGAAGCGGAGGATGGAAAAGAGCAAAAAGGATTTGAATGCTTGAAGGAAATGGATAGATGGTTGACCAGCAGAAAATCTTTGAGAAATGGTTAAGATCGATTCAGTGGTTGGAGATGGGAGATGATGGGAAGAGCATCTTTCATAGTTCTTTACTCCAAGTTTTGTCAATTTGTATTGTCTTTTTTCTGGGTTACTTTGTATTATCTTGTGCTTATGCCAGTTCTGCCAGTTGGGATTAAATCAGGCACACCAGGTTATGCATGTAAATTTATACATGTGCAGGTGAAGTTTGTCACATTTGATGATTAGAGATTTTTAATGTCTCTTAAGTGTATTATTTCTCTCTGCATTTTAGAAAAAGAATTAAAAAAATTAAAAATTAATTAGAAACAAATTATTAAATGCATTGTTTTTTAATTTCCTTTCTTCTCATGCTTTTGTTGTGATGCAGCAAAATGGGAAGAGTAGGCAGGTAAAATATTAAGCACATAAAAAACCGGCAGAAAATGATTTAAAACGAATTAATTTTTTTATTGAAAATGATCAACGGCTGGACATGTTTCAATTGTCTTGCATTGTATTTCAGATGATGTACACTGTTGACTAGCAAAATCAGCTCGTCATTATTCAAATAGGGAATGCCTTCCGCATAATTATAATTGTAATTCTACTTGTGCCAAATGTTAAATGCATATTAATATTAATTGTAGTTCTACATCTAATATATTAAATGTCAAATATTAGGGCAAGGTTGCTCGTCAAATATTATTAAATGCATTGTTTTTTTATTTCCTTTCTTCACGATTTTTTGTTTTAGGCAGCGAAACGGGAAGAGTTTGGAGGTAAAATATTAAGCACATAAAAACCTGGCGGAAAACAATTTAAAACAAATTAAAAAATTGACTGAAAATGATCAATGGTATACATATATATGTATGTATATGTAGATACACACACACATAAATATATATGTATATGTACATATATGTATATATAGATATATATGTATGTACATATATGTATATATATATATATATGTACACACACAAACACACACACACACACACATATCTCAACTTTTATACACTTTTTGCACCATTATTGATTTGACCCTTTTTTTTTCCAAAATATTCATTCTCACCCCATCTTCAAACTTAGGGTATAGTTTAACACATAACTTCAGTGATATGTAAATCTTAACTATAAATGAGCTAGAATATTTTAACAAATTTCGTTCAAATTTTACTTGTGTTCTCTTTTAGTTTACTAATAGTTTCCCATAGTTTTAAATTTGTTCAATTGACAAACCCATTATTCCTTTTGTTTGTAGGTAAAAAAACAAGGTTTATAAACTTTGTTGCATGCCATTTGAAAATGTCTATGTGTATATCTGCATGTGTACTAATATATACCTACACTTGTCCACATGATTAATGTCTAAATTTATAGTGGTACTTAATGTATTAAAAGAACTTAGTCCAATAATTCTATGCTACATTTTCCCCTATTACTTATAGAGCAATAAAATAGAGTGCATAAGTATGTAGCAGTGTTATAATATAACATTGATAATTTGAAATAGATATAACAGAGTATGAGTATTCAACTACACTACAACAAATAAGTACTTAGTTTTGGATTTGTATGACAAAGCTTATGTACTCAATTGCACTAGAGTGCTTAAAATTAATAAAATTGAGTATATACTCTTAGCCGCACTAGAATGTTGATATAAAATATAAGAACATAGTATGTGCTCTTAGTTGCACTAAAATTTTGATATGAAATATTTGACAAATATATACTTGGAAGTGTTATGACAGGCAGAGGTATTCACTAATTCCCTTTATGGTTCCTAGACCAAGAAATAACAACTTTGTTTTCTTAATATTTTAACAAGTTGGTTGTTCATACTATATGGAATCAACATACTATATACATAATTTTTGAAGAACAAAGAAAGAAGTTAATGGCTAGGTCAATTGGCTTCCAAAAATCATATATTATAAGGTTGGCTTACAATCAAGACTTCCAAAATAAAACATTAATTACTCTTACTTCTTAAGGAGGATAAAACAGTCTTTCCACTAGCATTTTTATTAGAAAATGAATTCTTTCATGATAGTCTTATGAATTTCAAGAAATAATGATTTCAATATTTACCTACAAATTCTTCTATGACTTTCTATTTCTATCAACAACCTTGAGATATATTATGATATATATTTATTTGTTGATGATATATTCATATAGACAAAAAACAACTAGAAGCAAACATGCATTGTGAAGATCACCAAACCACTTTAAAAATGTCATCACAACATCCATGAGGTTGAGGAGGTAAATTTAGTTAGTTTTTTAGTGAAAAAAATCAATTAAATAGCAAGAGAGAAATTGTTTTGATTGAATTTTGTTTAATTTTTTGAAATTGAAAATCCCCCACCCATTCATGAAAACCTTGGGGAAGAACAACTACAAAAAATCCTCTCACAATGCCTCAAACTTCTCCTGGGATATAAGAAAACATCCTAAGAAAAATAGAAAGCAATAAGAAAGAACTTCAAACTTTAATTGAAAAGTTGAGAAATCTAAGTGGAACAACCTCCGGTTGGTCTACCCTTGCCACTTCAATGGAATCTATCCTCTCTCACATAGATCTTGTGAGTTTCCATATCAATACCTTGCCAAACGAGAGGGAAGAGACAAGATAATTTGTGCCGATAAATTATCCTACAAATAGATAAAACAAAAATATTGAAATTCAATTTGTGTGCATTTTTTACTAACTCATGAACTAATGAACCCCTATCATTGGTGCTAACACCAAGGGATAAATAAATCTTTTTGAGATAGGTGGTGGACTGTCTTTTACCATCCCCCATGCAACAACAATGAAATCTCATAATACTTTTTGAGGAAACTCTATTGCAAGTTTTTCCTCAATGAGATCCCAAAACTACTTTGACATGTGAGAGTTCTAGAGTAGAGGTAGGGGCTCTATATATGACATAGAGGAGGAACATAATATCCAAGACCACACATGGAGACTGAGATTTCTATGCCCAACATTGAGCATGTAATAATACATTCTATTGTGAACGAGAGTGTGATTTTGAGACCTTATAGTCCAACCTTTCTCACTCAAACCTTTTTATAGCACACTAGGCCTCTAGCACATCATGATGAGGGTGAGGTTTCTAGGTATTGAAGCTCACCTCACATTTGTTAAAACTATGAATCTCTTTGTGATTATGGGTCTGAGGATGATCAGGATGCATGTGGCTAGTAATAGGAAACATCCACATTGGATGAAATGGTATTAAAAAATGAACCATTATAGGATACATTTGGCATTGATAGACAAATAAATTTGAACAAGGTTAAATTCAATTTACTACATTTCAATTTAAAATTTAAAATGTAAGATTAAATAAATTACTAAATGATTGTAATAAAATTTTGGTAGGATTTTATCCTCCCAAATTTGATGTCAACTTGTAGTGTTGTAATTTTAGGAATTCTTGCATAATTAAGTATAAATACAAGTTTCTTTCACTCATTTTACACCTATCAAGTTGAATGAGCATCCTTATAACAAGTTCAATTTTACAAGAGAATTCAAGTGTTTACAAGAGCATTCGAGAGTCTTGAAGAGTAGATTATCAAGCATTCTAGAGCATTATTCAAGCATCAAGCATCATGTGAAAGTCTTCATGCATCATGTTTGTTTTTGAGCTAACAATTGTGATGTAGGGTTTCATGATTCAAGCTAGCATTTCATTCAAGATCTATCCTTTTCAAGCAAGAGTCAAGGTCTACATCCATTAGAGCCATCTCACACATGTTTGCAACACTTCATTGCTAGGGTTTGGTGAGTTGTAACATCATATTTTGTTCATTCATTATTCTCCATTCCTATTTCATCTTATTTCAAGGTTTGATTACCAAAACAGGGTTTGACCAAGGTAAATTGTTGGAAAAACACGGATAGACAACTGAGAGGGGGGTGAGTCAATTGTCACAAAATATTTAAACTTTTCAAACTTAACTTTACTTAATCTCAGATCTAATGAATTAGCAATTAACCACAGACAGTTGGCACATCAGAAACATAGAGAACACCAAGATTTTTTACATGGAAACTTGTTAGGGGAAAAACCACGGTGGATGTCAGTCCACAATATTATACCCTATTAAAAGTATAAAGAAGAATAATGGGTTCATGCACATGCATTCAAGCACACTGCCTAGGGCTCATTGCCCAAAGAAGACACATTGTCTTATAGAAATTCGGATTAGATCCACAAGGTATGAACTAAGAAAATAGCTTCTACAAAAGTCTAATTACAGTTCTAGTTAAGCATAGAAACACCCCTTCATACTTCGCTCAAACTTCTTCACACTCTGCTCTGTAATCGAATGATTAGATCACTATTCACACATTTGGTCTTCCTCTATTCTCACAAACACTTTTACTTTGCACAAACAACCACTCTTTTATATCCACAACATGGATTTACAAAAACTTCGTCGGCCAGAATAAAATATGAAATATAAAACATATACACAATGTCGACCAAAATTTATAAGGAAATTTCCAATGTGAATCAAACACCATTGACCACAATGTAATGAAGACTTAAAACAACCTGCTCGAGCATGCCAAAAATTCAAATTTTAACCTCCAAGATTCCACAACACATTATGACCACCATGTCGGCCAAGAACATAAAATCTTGAACACACAAGAGAAAAATCACTGACCACAAACACACAGATCAACGCGGACGTGCAACAAAGATAAAATATGATCTAGAAGCATCCACAAGCATCAAACATCAATAGCGAGGCATTTGCAACAACTGTAATTACTAGAATCACACCAACTTCAATTAGGAACACTAAATGAAACTATAGAAAGATTTTCAGAGCACAATTGTTCATAACATGATCAAATCTTCATGCGGACCTTTGAAACTTCCGGTAGATAAACTAGATACACTCAACAAGAAAACCTTTAGTCCACAACAACTGATCATCAACGTACAAATCACATTGACAGGCTGATCTTCACTTCTCCACTGATAACCTGTAGGTGCTTCTTATTACAATTTTCTTAATATCCTCGACATATACAACTTACAATGCATCTGTGCTAATAGTGTTGATATCAATGACAACCACATATCAAAAACACAACCACAACATCCAACAATCTCCCCCTTTGGCATTGATGGCAACACATGATGTGAAAAATACCATCAACACAACAACACTTACTCCTAAGGTTCCGACTCTTCTCCTCAACTCTTCTCTTCTAGAAAGATTTTTCACATTACACTTCTCCCCCTTTGACATCAATGGCAAAGATCTCTTCTATACAAGCTCTAAAACACATATTTGCACATCTGACTACTCCCCCTGAGTAGCAGGCACCACAACATCAATTCAGATCAGAATATGATCATGAAGTGCACAAATTGATGTAAGCCAATGCATCTCTAGTTCATATCAGGAGGGGTAATCACCCCTAGCATCCCTCTAAGATACTCAAAGGTATCTTTTGGCAATGGATTGGTGAAAATTTCCGTAATCTATTCTTTGGTAGGCACATACTCTAGTTTGACTTCTTTCTCACTTACTTTCTCCCTCAGGAAGTGAAACTTGATTGATATATGCTTGGTATTAGAGTGTAGCACCAGATTCTTCGATATGTTTATTGCACTTGTGTTGTCACAGTATATGGCAGTAGGCTCATCATATACAACTCTGATATCTTTCAACATCTATTTCGTCCACAACACTTGAGTACAATTATTTGCAGCAACAATATACTTTGCCTCAACAGTAGGTAAAGAAATGGAATTATGCTTTTTACTCATCCAAGACACCAGCTTCTTCCTTAGGAAGAAGGCACCACCACTAGTTCTTTTCATGTCATCTACATCTCCTGCCTAGTTTGCATCAATATAGGCACTTAAGATAAGATCATCATTTTTAGGATACCAAAGCCCAAAATCAACTGTTCCTTTTAGATATCTAAAAATTCTCTTTATAGCAGTCACATGAGATACTTTTGGATCAGCTTGAAATCTAGAAACCATACACAACATTCATGATGTCTGGTCTGGTTTGAGTTAAGTAGAGAAATCTACCAATCATTGACCTATATCTGGTTTGATTTTCCTTAGGAGAATCATCATTTTGTGTTAACTTGCATCCAGTTACCATGGGTGTACCAAGAAGCTTTGAGTCTTCCATGCCAAACTTCTTCAACAACTCTCTCACATATTTGGACTGAGATATGAAAATCCCATTGTCCAATTGAGTAACTTGAAATCCCATAAAGAACTTCATCTCTCCAATCATACTCATTTCAAATTCACTTTTCATTTCATCAAAAAACTTCATACATATATCATCATCTCCCCCAAAAATAATGTCATCAACAAAGGCTTCAATAATCAATTCTTTATCATGATCCAACTTAAAATACAAGTTGTTGTTAGCAGTACCTTTATTGAATCCAAGCTTTAGTAAGTATTTATCTAGTCTAGCATACCGGGCTCTAGGGGATTTCTTGAGTCCATACAGTGCTTTCTTCAATTTGCAAACCATGTCTTCCTTATAAATCAGTTGAAATCCATCCAACTGTTCAACATATACCTCTTCTTCTAACTTACCATTCAAAAATGCCGACTTCACATCCATTTGATAGACTTTATAGTTCTTATATGAAGAATAAGCAATAAATAATCTTATAGCTTCAATTTTGGCAACATGGGCAAAGGTTTTTTCAAAATCAATACCTTCCATTTGTGAATACCTTTTACATACCAGTCTTGCTTTATTCCAGACCACTTCACCTTGTTCATTTAGCTTATTCTGAAAGACCCACTTAGTACCAATTACATTTTTGTCTTTAGGTCTGGGAACAAGAATCCATGTATCATTCTTTTCAATTTGGATCAATTCTTCCTTCATAGCTTCCATCCAGTGTTCATCATTACAAGCTTCATTGAAATTGTTAGGCCCTTAGTCTTGGAAATTAGACAATACTCTTCGACAATCCTTCATCTAGTCTGCACACCTTTATTCTTATCTCCTATAATTTGATTTTTAGAATGATTTAGCTTTACATACCTCAGAATTTTAGGATTCTCTCACACTTTTGGTTCTTCTGTTCTTTCTTTTGTACTTCCACTTCTCTCTCCTTCCTATCTTTCTTGATTCACCGAAACAATTTGAGCTTGATTATGTGTTTGAGAATTATTCCCTTTGTCTGTACTATCTTGATGGTCATTTGAATCATATCCACAAAATCTGGATGATCTAGCAAAGTTCTCATGAACTCTGACATTTGTACTTTCAACCATTTTCCTCAATCTTCTATTATAACACCAGTAAGCCTTTCTTTTTGTAGAGTAACCTAGAAAGATTCCTTCATCTCTCCTTGCATCAAAATTTCCTATGTCCTCATCTCTCTTAATATAACACTTGCTTCCAAAGATCTTGCAATATTTAACAGTAGGCTTATAACCAAACCATAGCTCAAAAGGAGTCTTACTAGAAATACCATTGACATTTACGGTTTAGAGTGTACACAGTAGTATTTACAGCTTCTCTCCAATAGATGTGAGACACATTTCCTTCCAACATCATTTTTCTAGTAGCATCCCTCAGAATTGTTTTGTTCTTTCTCTCTACAACTCCATTTTGTTGAGGGGTTCAGGGAGAAAATAACTGTCTTCTGATTCCATGCTCTTCATAGAAAGAATTGAACTCCCAGGAAGTGAACTCACCACCTCTGTCTGACCTTAGGCATTTGATGTTCAGACATGTCTTATTCTCTACCATAGATTTGAAAATTTTGAACTTCTCTAATGATTCACATTTTTCTCTTAAGAAAGCAACCCATATCATCCTAGAGTAATCATTAATAAGCAACATAAAGTTACTTTCTCCTTGTAGAATTCATATTCTGGAGGGACCACACAGATCAGTATGCACCAGCTCCGATATTCCATTAGTATGATGTTGTTTGCTCTGAAAAGTAACTCTAGTTTGTTTTCCCATCTGACATTCCTTGCATATTGTGTTAGTACACTTTACTAGCTTAGGTAGATCTCTTATTGCTCGAGTGGAGCTTACCTTGACGATGTCGTCAAAATTCACATGACACAACCTCCTATGCCACAACTAGCTTTCATCCATTTGAGCAATCAAACAACTTACATCAGCACTCAGGTGAAAAATATTACCTTTTGTCTTTGTACTTGAAACAATTTCATTTCCAGAACTTCCATGTATCCCGCATCTTCCACTTTTGAACTGAAGATTGTAACCCTTGTCCACCATCTATCCAACACTCAACAAGTTAGACGTCAAGCCTTCAACATAGAGGACATCATTAGTGTTATGTTTACCACCAAGACAAATAGATCCTTTGCCACGAATCACACCAACATTGTTATCTCCGAATATTACAACCCCACCATCATATTTATTTAGATTTACAAATTTTCTTTTGTCACTAATTATATGATGTGAGCATCCACTGTCAATAACCCACTCATCCTTTTCTTCAATTTAGGCTACAAGAGCTTTCTCAACATTAGCAGATTCAATAGTCATTAGACCATTTTCCTTGATAGCAATGTAAGCCCATTCATCTTCATTTCCATTTTCTTTATCAGATTCTTCATCAGTCACACCTTCTTCAACATTTAATAGCATTTCTTTTGAAATCTAGGTTTGTAAGGCTTGGACCTAGGAACTCTTTCAAGACACCTTGAAGCAAAATGACCTATTTTGCTACAAGAGAAACATTTAATAGGCAACTTTCCTTTATACTTACCTTGTCCTCT
>VDFB02252616.1:33482918-33503153 GCA_007258455.2 Sequoia sempervirens
CCAGCAAAGAGCCAGAGGTGCAAGTTCTGGTTTCACCCTTTCGAGAGGCTACCCCATCAGACATCTAGTCAGGGATGTTGGCAAGATCCAAAGGAGGTCCAGTGCACCTAAGGATGAGGTGGCAGTCAAGGGGTAGCAAATCCCATTTATTCATTTTGGGAAAACTAGAGGTATGCTTGATCAAATTGACACGATTTGCATCTTTGATTGTTATTCACAAGTTGCAGCACAACAATGTGCAGGAAACATCTTCATTTTTCATCTTCTAGTGCAAATTTGTGAGCATGCAAAGTATCCTCAGTTGACGAGGAGAGGTAGTTATTTTTCAAAACCTGTAAAAGGTTTTGTTTGAGTACCTTTTCCATTGGTTAGCATAGGTAAAGTAGTTTGCAAATAAGGGTGTTTCACACATTTCATTTCAGTAGTTTTGCTTTCCCTAAGTGCTGCTGCGCATTGTTTTGTTGGCCATCAGGGCCTATTAGTTTGCTTTCAGTTCAGTTTTGTTTTCTTGCTGTTGGTTGGAATGTTGCTGTTTAAGTTTCTGAGTTTCAAGAAGGGGAAAAATTGACTCCGTGCCCAATGAATTGTTTTAAAGCCACTGATCTATGCTTAGTAGGCAAGCATATAGCGGAAATCACCAAAATGTTACCAAATTTTTGCCTCAACTCGATTGGTGAAGCCGTCTGAATGTTATTTATCATAAGGTGGAATTGCATTTAAGTTCAAATGTTGATTCATAGTTTTTATCATTATTCATTGAGTAACAGTTATGCTTTTAAGGAGAAATGGAGTTTTCAGAATGCCATTTAGATGTTCTAGAAATGGCAGAAATACAGAATTGAACGAATAAGAAAAATAGCATTTCAAATGCTTTCATTTATTTCGTAAGGAACTCATATTTTTACAAGGCTTCATTTGATTTCACAATCAGAATGATATTACGACATTGCATGTAAATGCATTTTTCTTTTCAATTGAAAAGCAAAGAATTGAAATAAAAAATCCACACAAGTTGTGGATGTAACTGTTACAACATATTGCTAATAGCACATTGCACTACTGAAGATGCAGAAAGGAAAACACATAAGTGATGACATAATCATCATTGCCTGATTATCGATGTTTGATGTTGAATGGTGCACCTTGTCTTCTCGAGCTCCATCGACCTGTAAGAGGAAAAGAGGGGTGTCAGTGGCTCCAATTATGAAGAAACTTATATGAGGCACCCACAATAGTACAACATACTATTAACAATGCATTGAAACAATCAATTCAATCAAGTGCAGTACGAAAGAAGTGAGCTGAAGGAGAAATAACAATATCATGATCAACATGTTCTATTTTTATGCTAACATTGTTTGTTTCCTTGTGCAGGCATAGGTAAAATCACGAAGCTGAACATTATTTGAAGACCAAGCATGTGGAGGAAAACGGGCTTCCACAAGGGTAGAGCTCGGCATGCTGCCCTATTCATTCCAAGTGAGCTGATTTAAAGATTACATCATTTATTCATCGAAAGAAGTGACATACAACTGGAAGAGTAAACAAAATTATCTATCAAGCATCAAACCAATGGTCAACTCATAAAAAATAGAAAGTGATTTCTGAAGGCTACAAGTGGATCGTTAATTTAGATTGGCTCATTGATTCAACTGAGTATATTCGTCACAATATTGTTGTATGGTCATGTTTTGCTGCTATAAGAAACAATGTGTCTTGTTTCATGTTATGCTACAGTTGTTTTCCCATTTCTAAGAGTGAACAGGCATACGTAATGCCTGATTACGAAAAGCACTGTTCAATAAGGGAGAACAAATAATATTGTTTCAGATTTTCATTCAAGAAGGTAATTGTGCATGAATCAGTTTTCACGTAATAAAGGCAGGTGAAGAGAGCCTCACATTTCCATTAGAATAGTGAAATATCACGAGAATCAATACAACAAAGATAACCAGCCTCATTTTGGCTGAGGATGAATGTTGTTTTAGGAAGAGGAGACAATCAAAGTGGGAGATTTATTCTATTATATCTTCAAAGAATTACAATTACAAGGTAGACAAATATGGGTAGATTGGACAGGAATAATTTACAATGTGTAGCCATTGAAACATTACAAAAGTTATGAGTTTAATCGTTACAACAATTTTCTTTACAGTGCAATGAATGATCATCTCATAAAGACAACATATGCGTAGGGAGCTATGGGCCACTCACAGTAAAAGTCAAGGGTAAATGAGGATGGCATCATGTTATCTGGGAATGGTAAACAAGCACGTGGAAGAGAAAGTTTCTTAGGCCTTCATAACAGCTAAATTTTGAAGGAAATTTTGAGACTCACATGGTGTTGTGTGCAAGCAAAGAGAGACATATGAGAGAAAAGGCATAAACTATGCAGCTGTCATTTTCGCAAGGGGAATGAAGAGATACAAGAGCTTATTTAAGCTTTAAAGGAAAGAATTCTTGGGCTTCTAAAACCCAAACTCAACATATACATACAAAAATAATATATATATCTTTCACTGTTTTCTAGTCATGAGTGTAAGCAGGATAGAATGGCCATGACTATCAAAGTGGAGGAGGCTTCATAGGTGAGTTTAAGTGCTGGTAATTCATTCTCTCTCATAATGATGAAAATTTTGAGGCTCAACAATACTCAAGTGAACTCATATGGTGAGGATTTTAGGAATAAATTTCACAAAATGCATAAATGAGGGGTAGGTCGAGTCCATATTTTGTTTATTTTTCATACACCCATATTGGGGGTTTGAGTTTATAACACATATTTCTTCAAAGTTTCCTGATACTCAGTTGAGTTTTGTACAGAAAGGGAGCAGGGTTTTGTTTTTCTTCATTTTTCTGAAAGACCATAATGGAATGTACAATTTCGAGCTCAATATACATATGAGAGTTTAAATTCAAGACAGATTTTTCAGAATCTCGTAAATATCATGGAGAGTCATATTGGTTTTCAACAGAAACAACAAATGAATAGTTTCCCTTCAAAATAATGAGTACCTGCATAAGGGTTTGTAATCAAATGAGAATTCCATTATATTTCAATATACCCATGTCGGGTTCTGAACATGAAATGAAGAGACAGAACCAGCAATGGTGGGTTGAGCCCATAAAATAACAGAAGGCCCATTTTGATGCATAAGTATGGCCACAAAATTATTAATGGAGGGTAACCTTTTTTATAAAATTATGAAGCTTCTTAAAAATTTTGTTTTGTGGAAAGAATGTTAAGAAAGGTATAGTGAGATGATGAAGCTTACCGTGCGCACCATGGAGGAGTAGAAAAGCCACAACCAAGTTCTCACAGAGCTCCCAAAATTCAAGGTTGAGCTCACATAGTGCGGCTGAATGGATTCATCAAGGAACAAACACAAAAATACAATGATAAATGCATCAGAAATTGCATTGACACCGCGGCCTCAAGGCTAGAAAGTTGCTCTGAACAAAGAAAAGAAGCTTGAAAGAGCTTACAACTAACTTACCATCTAATTCTGTGGAGATTCGACATGAAACAACAAACAAAAGCTCTCACTAAGCTCGCAAATGCCTAGTTCGAGCTCAGGTGTGGCGGCCAGAACACAAAACAGAGGAAGGAAACGCAAAGCCAAAAATGCATGGTGTAAAGGAGATAATCCTTACTCTGAACTGTGGAGGCCAATTGTGACCAGAATCCAGAAGAGAGGAAGCATGAATGAAGTCTCAATTCAAACCCTATGTTGGTGGTGTCACTTGCAGAGTAGTTTCCCCAAAGTCACCAATTGCAAATGATCCAAATTTAGGGTTTTGGCCTTTTTTTTTGTCTTATTCATGCCCTAGGTCGAACTATGAAGAGGTTCATGTTTTAAGTTTTTTCCTACGTCTTTGTTCTATTTAATGAATTATTTACTTTAGGCCTTTAGGTGAAGCCTTTAATTATTATCAAGGGGTTTTGAGAAAAATCAATTAGGATATAGATTAGAGATATGTTTTATGATTTTTAAAGAAAATCAAGAATTATAGATTGGAGAGATAAGGTTGTATTTGTTTTTGCAAAAGATTTTGAATCTTTAATTGCAAAAAATAGACAACTTGTGCAAATCTACATCTTGTAAACCAGAATCATTAAGCGATATTCTATAAATTGCTTTATGTTTTCTTGCTATTTTTAGCAGATTTTTATTGGCTTTTCCTCTTGGTCGGATTTCAGACCTATCTTGGTGAGATAAGGTGTTTTTTGAGCTTTTAAAGCAAGATTAACCTATTTTTAGAGGCTTGACAGTGTGATCATAAAAGCAGTATGCTTTTTTCTACTTTTAGGCAGTTTGAAGCCTTTCTCCTTGAGCTTTTTTCTGAGCTCGGATTAGGGTTTCTTGAGGGTTCTTTTTCATAGACTTAGTTTTTTTAGCGCTCCTTCTCAGTAGTTCAGATCAGAGTTCCTGCTCTTATGCATTTTTTGAGCTTGTGAACATTGTACTCAATTTTGACAGATTGACACTCTTTTAGTTCCAATAATACAACATAGTTCTTCTTTCCACTTTCTTGTCTTAGAACTGGTAACAACAGTTTGATGTTTTGTGTATTCAAATTTGAAACCTTAATGTCCTGCCTTTATGAGTTTTTTCTGCACAAGGTTTCATGTTTTCAGGTTATATGTTGTATTCGAAGTTCTGAATCTTCATATGAATTAATGATGAGATCATGTATTGGTGAGATTGTAGGAATCATTGTAGTGAAGGAATTGTTGTGAGTGGCAGGATTCAATTTTCTGTCAGAAGTTTTAATCAATCATCAGTTAGATTCATATTTATTTTTAGTTCATCTTTTATCCCTTTCCCCCTAAAGTTTTAGAATAGGATTCATCATTTGGAGAACCAACTCACTCTGGAGATTCCTCTTTCATTCAGATCACCCACATCTGAAAGAGGTTTCCATGTTTTAGTAGTTTGTTGAATACTGTATTCAGCAGGGTGCAAATCTATTGACAACAGTTATAAGAAGGAATTAGGTTTTATTTACTATTGTAAAATGTGTTACTTTCCAAGTTTTTGTAGCTCTAGAGCACACTATTGACTTCATAAAATTAGATACATTCAATGTACATTAAAATATTTTTAAGAAGCATGTACATTTGTGGATTGAAAAGGTGGAGATTGGAAGTGGAGGATGGAAAAGACCAAAAAGGATTTGAATGCTTGAGGGAAGTGGATAGATGGTTGACCAATAGAAAATGTTTGAGAAATGCTTAAGATCGATTAAGTGGTAAGAGATGGGAGATGATGAGAAGAGCATCTTTCATAGTTCTTTACTCCAAGTTTTGTCAATTTGTACTGTCTTTTTTCTGGGTTACTTTGTATTATCTTATGCTTATGCCAGTTCTACTAGTTGGAATTAAATCATGCATACTAGGTTATGCATGTAAATTTATACATGTGCAGGTGGAGTTTGTCACATTTGATGATTAGAGATTTTTAATGTCTCTTAAATGTATTATTTCTCTCTACATTTTTATAAAAAAATTATATTAAAAAACAAAATATTATTAAGAAACAAATTATTAAATGCATTGTTTTTTAATTTCCTTTCTTCATATGCTTTTGTTTGAAGTAGCGAAATGGGAAGAGTAGGCAAGTAAAATATTAAGCACATATAAAATATGCAGAATACGATTTAAAAAGAAGTAAAAAGATTACTAAAAATAATCAATGGCTAGACATGTTTCAATTGTCTTGCATTGTATTTCAGATGTTATACACCATTGATTAGCAAAATCTGCTCATCACTGTTCAAATAGGGAATGCCTTCGGCATAATTATAATTGTAGTTCTACTTCTGCCAAATGTTAAATGTTTATTAAATGTATATTAATATTAATTGTAGTTCTACATCTAATAGATTAAATTTAAAATATTAGGGTAAGGTTGCTCGTCAAATATAATATTAAATGCATTAGTTTTTAATTTCCTTTCTTCATGATTTTTTGTTTGAAATGAAATGAAATAGAATGGAGGAATGATGAATGAAAAAATATGCTATGTTGCAACTCACCAAACGCTTGTAGCAAAGGCCGCAAACTTGTATGAAATGGCTAGCATTAATGTAGATCTTGACTCTTGATTGAATGTTATGGATCTTGTCTTGAATTCTTGCTTTAATCATAAAAACCTACATCACAAATGTTAGCTCAAAAACAAACATGATGCATTATGACTTTGACATGACGCTTGAATCTTGAATATAGCTCCAAAATGCTTGATAATCAACTCTTGAATGCTCTTGTATTGATATAATGCTCGAATACTTATATCACACTTTCTTATTAAAGTTTCTAGGAGAAAATATGTGAAATAACCTTGTATTTATACTTGTTTATGCCAAATTTTCCGAAATTACAACACTACAAGCTGACATTAGATCTATGAGAATAAAATCGTACCAAGAATTTGAATTTAAATTTAAAATAGGTCCAAGCTATAGTAACAAAAAAAGTATCCATTTTTCTTACTTAATTTGGGAATAAATGATACAAAATTAACCTAATAGTGCCTTGGTTTGGTGTTGTAATGTGTTGTACACATTCACATTAATCTAGGGCCTTTTTTAATGCAATGTACTTAAATGGTACATTATTTATGGTGTTCTATAGTGTTGTAGTACACTTTCACACTTATCTAGGGTTTCATTAATTAATTGTGGTTAATTGAGCTTAATTAGCCCCTTTAATTTAAATTTAAGCCTTATTAAGGACACCTTCTAAAGGATCTATCTTGAAACCCAATAATCAAATTGCATAACATTTAATTTGGAAAAATCAAGGTCCAATAAGCCTTATTGTGGTCCATTCACCTTTAGTGGCGAATGGGTCCTCTCCACATAGGACCCCACTTTCTATGCATTTTTGAGGTGGGTTTTTTATGTTCTTTCCACCCCCAAAGCAAGGTCCTAGAAACTTGTGCTAGGACTCATTCGCCTTTAGTGGAAAATGGGTCCTCCTCACATAGGACACCCCTTTTTGAATTTAATCTTGGTGGGATTTGAATGATTTTCAATCCTAGATCTGGTGTCAGCTTGAATTATTTGAATTTCAGGGTTAATCTATAGATTTAGTATAAATATGGGTCTGACAATTATTATGCAAGCATCCTAAGAGTTCACTAGAGCATCATAGAGCATTTCAGGGGCATTCAAAGGTATATTATGAAAATTTTATTGCAATAATTCAAGGTCATTTCATCATGTCAAAGGCATAGTGCATTCAAGCATGTTGTTGAACTAAGATTGTTGATGTAGCATTGAGGATCTACTTGCAAACATTGTTTCACACCATAATTGAGATCAATATCTACATTATTCATGACCACTTCATGTTAGTTTGTAGATTTATACTTCAAGACAACTTCCAAGGTATCATCACTTCAAGTTTCATGTTTCATGCTTCAATTTCATTATTTCATCATTTGGTTTAATTATCTAAAAGGGGTTTGGTCAGGGCAAACCCCTATTCCTCTAACAAGATAACAAGTTTTTCTTACCTTGAATGCATGTTTGCAAATTTATAGGTTGAAGATCAAGTGGAGAACAAAGTTGGAATCAAAATTGTCAAAGTTGTCATTCATAGTGCAAGAACATAGAAATAAGTCTACATAATTTGCTATAGGTTTTCAAGAGTTGATAACCGAGGATATAAAAGTGCATGAATCAAGGAACAAAACCTAGATCTTAGTTTTAGAAACCCTAACAGGGACCCATTCACCACTAAAGGCGAATGAGTCCTTTGTGACCTAAAAACAGGCTTCTTGTAGCAAGGTACACACCATTCTAAGCTCTAAAAAATTCCCTCATAGTTGCTATAATAGTTAGGGTTAGTTTCTGATTATTATTTACATCATATCACACAAAAAATACATGTTTTAGGGTGAGAATTTGTGGTCTATCATTTTGATTTTGGTAAACCCTATTTTTCCCTAAACACAAGCTAAGTGGGACTCATATGATAGTTGGGGCGTATGACTCCTAGTAGGCTAAGCTTGGGACACAAATTTCAAGAAATGTTAAGTTCTATGCCAAATTCAGGACCAGGCCCCAAAACTTAGGTGGGACCCATGGGCGGGTGCATGAAGTTGGCTTACACTTTTGTGGCCAACTCTAATTTTTTTTTGAAAATGACATAACGTGAGTGCATTATAATGCACTCACCTTATGTCATTTTAAAAGCAAAAAAAAAGTGAAAGCTATTCATTTTCTCTTGTCTATTTTTTTGCTCTGCCCATTGCCAAAAACCCTCATTTTCACGCTTGCGTTCTAGGAGGAGGCATTCTACAAAATTCATCAACAATAGTTGTTTTTCCTTTGTAGAGATGGTGCCATGATGATGAAGAGGTGCAAGAGGTAAGTATTGTTTGCTATTTGTTTTGAATTTATTAGTTTCAAGTTGATTTTGTTTGTTTTAGGTTAGATTTGATTATTTTTTTAAAAATTTGTAGGAGATGCAAATGATCCTGCAAATCCTCAAAATCCTCAACAAGAATAATAGGAAAATTCTCCTCAACAAAATCAACCTCCCCCACCAATCACTCAATACCCTCCTGGCACTTAACAAAATTTGAGGAGTGAAATTAAGAACAACAAAAAACAAATTGAGGATCTTATCAGTAGGTTCAGTGATCCAAATGCTTCAACCGCAGAAAGAATGACACTAGAAAATTCAATGAAAGAGATGTTAAAAAATGTAGATTCAATAACCCAACAAATAACGGGATGGAAAGATAGGAGGCAGGCAACTAGGGCATATTATGCAAATAAACTATCATATAAACAAGTAAGAGATTCAAAAATTACTAAAGGTGATTTGTGCTCTTTATTCATTGATCCTAGAACAAAAAAAAATCTTAGCCTCAATGTGAAGAGGTTTCCTATTCATTGGTGCCACCACCAAGAGATTAGGAACCATTTTTATGATAGGTGGTACTTGGTCTTTGATTACCCACCGTGCAACAATTGTGAAGTCGCCCAATATTTTGTTAGGAAACTATACAGTGAGTTTGTATTGAACCAAATCCCAAATTATTTTGATATGAGGGAGTTCCAGGGGAGAGGTGAGGGGTTGGCTCAGGATAGGGCCGGTGCATAGCTGGATCTTGCACGGAAAGGGAGACGACCTCTCGCTAGGCCACCTCGTGAGCACATTGTTATGCCTGCCATTGTGAAGGAGAGTGCCGACATAGAGACATTGCAAGAAATCAACACTTTGACCTAGAGTGTCATCTATCATACTAGCCCTATTATACAACTCCATCTAGGGGAGTCTTCGGGTGGTGGCCTTCGAATCCATGTGTGTCAATCTTGCAGGGTGACTTGTTCATATGACCCCACTGGCACTCAGGAGGCTGCTACATAGGATCCATATGCTGCTGCTACATAGGATCCGTATGCTGCTATGGGGATGGAGAGGATGACTGGCATTTTGCATCGTACATGTGGCATTGATAGTCAGGTAAAAGTCAACATGTTAATTGAA
Organism: Sequoia sempervirens; assembly: GCA_007258455.2. Taxonomy (NCBI): domain Eukaryota; kingdom Viridiplantae; phylum Streptophyta; class Pinopsida; order Cupressales; family Cupressaceae; genus Sequoia; species Sequoia sempervirens. The sequence continues at coordinate 33,492,427 of VDFB02252616.1, forward strand.
TTGAATTTATTAAATTTTGATTCTGAAATGCAAGAAATCTTAACTAATTTAGTTTTATTATTTTAATAAATTTGCAGGGTCACAATGTTGAGACTAGATACACCGGTCCTCCACCGACTTATTTTTGCAGTACACCTATTAGTGGGGTATGTAACTAGTAAAAAATTATAAATTTATTACATTATTTTACGAATGGTATTTTAATACATGTGATTTTGGATGTTGATTAGGCTAATATTGGCGGTTTCAAGCAAACACCTCCTAGTGCCAGTGGATTTACTCAAACGTACACAGAGGTAATAGAATAAAGAGAACTTAACTAATGAATTATACTTAATAGATTTGTGTAGTTTATATTCATATTGTTGGTTACATTGCATTGTACACATCATTCAAACTCAAAGCATTACTTCAAATTCCATAACTAATAACTAGATGTCGATAGATGACAAAATTTCAACTATACAATATAGTTGTTTAGAAAGTCAACATAAGTAGCACGATGCAATTACTTCACATGGAGGCATGTGCTTGCAAAGGTGCACCAATAGGATAAATTATGGATGCTTGGAAAAAATCTATGAAACCATAATAGTAAGCAATAGCATAGACAAGGCAGTTAGTGATGTAGAGCATCATATCAAAACACTCAATCATCAGGGTACATCTAATGCAGAGCATCCAACAAACACCATCAACATCATTTCACTATTGAATTTGACACCATTTTTTGAAAGACGTTCGTTGGTGGTTCGACAAATCTTTGTCAGAGTGGCGAAAAAATGATGAAAACATTTTCATTGCTATTTTTTCGTCGCACGTCCAATGACGAATTAAATGCCGAAATAACGGCATAGATTTGTCGGTCGTCAGCATCATAAAATGGTTTGGATGTTCGTTAGAATATCAACGAAATGGGTGTTGAAAGAACACCAAAAGTTCATCGCCAGTTTGACAAAATGGGAAAGTATTTATGACAAAGCCTTTGTCGTAGCTAAGCAACTTCATTGGACCTTTTATGTGGTTCATCGGTGACTTTTGTTGAAATTGCGATGAAAAGGGCAAGGAGTTACGACGAAGTCTTCATCGCAGCTAAGCAACTTCGTCAGACCTTTTCTGTGATTCTTTGGTATACTTCATCGCAATTACGATGAAATTGACAAGGAGATACGACGAAGCCTTCATCGCAGCTATAGCAACTTTGTCGAACCTTTTCGATGATTCATCTATTGCGTTCGTTGAAATTTCGACGAAACAATGCAATTTTTTAAAAAAAAATACATTCGTTGAAATGTACCATCGGTGAGAGATCAAGCAAGTCACGTCCTTTCGTATTCAAATCTCAGGCAATTATTTTGTTTGATCATTTTCCATGTTTATTTTATTATTGATGCAGAGTGGCAGGGGAAGACAATCTCTTAAGAGCTTCTCTCAAATACTCTTAGATAGACTCCTTAATACACCATACAACTAATGAGCAACTTAAGCACTATTTTAACTCCACACACCCAAATGCAATCAGGAGGCTTGGAAATGACTCATAATATCTTAACATGGCTAAACTAATCCAACAAACAAGACTTCTCACTTGGGAACACTCTTTCATCTATCGCTGCCATATTAGGCCTTGTAGCCCTTGTAGCCCTGTCTAATGGGATAGTCAACATAAAATCCTTCTAATGACTGAAACCATACCAAACTCACTAGTTTTTGAAACTTGATACTATCCTCTACAAACCGTCAAAACCAAAAGTTTTGACTCCAACACAAAAGGCAACAAATGACCTATTTTCTAACACTACAAGGAGGCCTAAAAGAAAACAGGTCATTTGCTGCCTTTTGTGTTGGAGTCAAAACTTGTGGTTTTGAGGGTTTATGGAGGATAGTATCAAGTTTCAAAAACTAGTGAGTTTGATCTAGTTTTAGTCATTAGAAGGATTTTATGTTGACTATCCCATTAGACAAGGCTACAAGGTCTACAAGGCCTAATATGGTAGCGATAGATGAAAGAGTGTTCCCAAGTGAGAAGTCTTGTTTGTTGGCTTAGTTTAGCCATGTTAAGAGATTTTGAGTCATTTCCAAGCCTCCCGATTGCATTTGGATGTGTGGAGTTAAAATAGTGCTTAAGTTGCTCATTAGTTGTATGGTGTATTAAGGAGTCTATCTAAGAGTATTTGAGAGAAGCTCTTAAGAGATTGTCTTCCCCTACCACTATGCATCAACAATCTACTGTAATCATCAAAATAGATGAAAAGTGCAAAGGAAAGAGCCAAGATACATCTCTAGAGCCTAAAAAAAAACACATGCAAGAAACATGAAAAAAAGAATAAACCAGTTTTTGGATGAATACAAAATGGTGCCTTCAGCAAGTGATTCATATGCTTTCACACCTGACACAAGACATTAAGAAGATTTTAGTATTCCTCTATGAAATTAACTACTTATAGAATAAACCCAAAAAGCAATATTATATACCTCCATGTCTAGCTGAGGGTAGGTATAAGAGAAAAAAAACTCTTCAATGCAATGCTGAAAAATATCAATGTGTGTGTAGGTTTGTATTACTCAAAATATCATTTCACTGCCTAAGGAAAAATACCAAAGTGATGTTTTAAATTTCAATCTTCACATAGGCTCCCTTATTGCTACACATGCATATACAAGCATTATTCGAGCTCTAAACTATTCAAATATTAAGGATTTAATTAACTATAAGATGGAAAGTTGTTGTTTAGACATAATCCATCATCTTTTACATATCTTTATTCACTCCTAGTGCTTCAGATAAATTTGTGTAAATGAGATAGAAACGTGAATCTTTTATGGCAAAGAAAATTCTTAAAAGGAGGGGGGAGAGAGCAAAGGGTAAGGGGAAAGAGAATGCTTGAATGTATAGAAAAGTATAACATTTTGATCATTATAACAATGAAATGAATCTTAAGTTTGAAGCATTAATATCATTTACAACATTTATGATCAAGAATGAATATAAGTAGAGAAAGTTTTGCATACTTGCATATGGTACAAAATTTAATGGTTAAATCGAAGCCTCCCATCAACAACAAGATCCAAATGTCCTTGTATCTATCTCAATCAAGCCTCTAAACCCTTTAGAGCTGTTAATTTTTCCACTAACCTGTTATGCACAAAAGTCAAATTTTAGAGTTATGTCACCACTAAAAACAGAAGAAATAGAGCTTTGAAACCAAATTCACACACAACACAATGTGGTATTCATACAAAGCCATACAAACAAACTAAACTCAGAACATTGGAATGGAAACAACTTAAAATTATGATGCACAACATGGATTCAGGGTATAAAAAAGCATTTTTCTGCCACCACAGTGAAAAGCTAGCAATTTCTTTCATCTTTGCATATTGGTTTGATGCTTGAAACGATGCATTTCTTATATTGAAAAGTGCATTACCTTATTGATCTTCTCTTTGTTTCGAGAATAGTTTAATATTCTCTACTTAACAGGGCCAACCACGTGACGATGGAAGCTCATTCCCCCCCCCTCACATCACTCTCAATTCCCCATACCCAATCATATAACATTAATCATTCATTCATCCATTAATAGCATATAACATTCATTCATTCATCAATTAATAACATATAAAATTCATCCATTCATCCATTAATAACATATAACATTCATTCATCCATTAATAACATATAACATTCATTCATTAACATATAACATTCATTAATTAAGATATTCACATTCATTCATTAACATATAATATTTATTCTTTTAGTTTTTACATATTATCAAAAATATGGTTGTCATGATATGATTACAATCACTTTTTTTTTTGTTTCTTTTTGAAAGCTACATAAAGCCGAAGTGGAGTATTGTTTTCTAAATCAATATCTGTCCCCCCTTTAGTTGTTCTTCCCTTTGCTCATGATCTTAATGTACGCCTAGTCGTTTACTCATGACGTGGATGCCACCTCAAGGGGGGGTCTGCTGCAATAAGAAATAAATGTTAAACTGATATGTTTTATTATTATTGTTACAATTATTTCATTAATTAAAAGAACATTAGAGTGGTTCTCTTTACTTGATGGGTCCACATCATGTTCCTGAACTTTGGTTATAGACTCATGCTCAATATGTTGAACACCCTCTAAATCCTGATTTGCAGTTGAAACACGAAAGGTTACATTAATTAATACACCAATTGAAATTAAATATGTTTAAGAGAACATGAGAGTGGTCCTCTTTACCTGATGGGGCCACATCATGTTCCTAATCTTCTCTAGCCTGATCATGCTCAACACGTTGATGATGCTCTACATGCTCTAAAGTTGAAACACGAAAGGTTACATTAATTAATACAACAATTGCAATTAAGTATGTTTAAAAGAACTTTAGAGTGGTCCTCTTTACCTGATGGGGCCACATCATGTTCCTGATCTTCTCTAGCCTGATCATGCTCAACATGTTGATCACACTCTACATTCTATAAAGTACCAGGATACAAACCATGACCTTCATCTGCAGGTTTTGCTCCACCCTCACCACACTGCATTCCAATGTCATGTGCAATATTATCATTGCTTGAATGTTTAAAACAAATAGGCATGTAATTACTTTATGGTGGAAATTAATATTGAATAGATTGCACAAATATTCAATTTTAAATAAACTTTATTGAGTTTATTTACCTGCGTGTCAGATGTAGTGGAACGTTGTGTTTTCCTAGTCAAGACTCTTAGGCGTTCAGCCACGACTCCATAGCCTTTCTAGAAGGAAATTTTCAGGTCATCTTCTGTGGGAACTCTGTTGAATTCAGAGCCCTACATTTTTGCATAAGATCATGAATTTTGCTTCTATGGTGTGATAAAACCAATATTATTTTCAATTTATTATTTGGATAGTATATTTCATTTATTGATACTTACAATTCATGCGACTAATTTCATATAACCACCAGAGCCAAGTTTGTGCTGCCCGTGTTTTTCTAGTCTTGCCTTTGTTGCCTTCGATGTGTCGAGCAGCCTATGAAAAGTTTGAAATACGTTAGATTATGTAAAAAGAAATAGTAATCGGTATATAATTACATTGTTGGTAGTATCACATACCTTCCTTGGCCTGGTGGTGTCTTTCCTTTTTTCTTTTCAGCCTTCTCCTTTCCATCCGACGCTAGGTCCTTCCACTCCCTCTCCGGAATCATGGGCACTTGTACTTTTTGTTCTTCTCTAAATGTGACCTATATTGGTCCCTCGTAGACTTTAGATAGGTACCAACTTTCTGAAGGACCTTGGTTTGGTTGAATGTTTTATCACCGAACAACATAACTAAAAGGTTAATGAGCTCATCTTTTAAATCTTGATTTTGGGCATTCCACCATGTACGTATGGTGGGCCTGAAGAGCTCCAATGTAATATCACTTAGATGTTTATAAAAAACATCATTTCCTACAAAATGATCATGGGATCAATAGTCTAAAAAGAGCGATCAATAAGTAAATTTCAATTGGATTATATATAATAATAATTAAAATATTTTAAAGTACCTAGGACCCTCTCTATCTTTATGGGAATGAAATCCTCAGTCACACAAGTGTGACCGGAAATGTTCCTGTACTAGTAATACGGGAAGATGGAGGAAATGCTGCTAAAACATCACTAGTATTAGTGGCCTCTGCATCCCCAGGTACATGTCCTGACACATCTTTTGGAATGTGTTCACTACTAGAGGGTGCATTAACGGATGCCTGCATGGTATGTGTTGCCAACATTTCAGATGACAATATAGGCACAAATGATGGGGTTAGATGATGTGATGTATGCGTAGGAAGATCAGGATGGACACTTGTATCAACCCCTACTCCTCGGGCAACATTTACAGTACCCTGATCATGGCTAGGAGCACCATGAGGAGGCAAATAACCCTATAAAAACAACACATATTTTAGTTCATGACATAAAAGAGTACAAAATATAAAACCATGAATGAACTTATGTTATAATTAAAGACCTCATGATAGCTTACTTGCAAGTTTTGTAATCTCTCAGTCAATATTTTAACCCTCTCTTTTATCTCATCTGTTTGAGGCATTATGAATATCAACTTAACCATTTCTTCATTGGAATTTTTTTGGACCTTCTTTGTCATATCAAGAGGGTTTGCTGAATAAGTGATGTTATCATCATAAAATATTGACTACACCTCACTATGGATGCTCTCCTCTACTATAGTGCCTTTCCCCGATCAATCGACTACAACAAGAATATTAAAAACATTATCGAAATTAACCCAAAAAACTTATGAAAAAAACATAATAATAAAACATTTTTCTCGTATCTAATTTGTACAATTACAATGAGGTAAACCTGTATGGTAGAAGCGCCTAAAGATACATCGTGATCTATGCTCTGGGCCAGAGCCTTCTCCATATGATCAATGTCCCACTGTGACAAAAATTAAATATAAAAAAACATTACCGAAATGAAACTAATAGACTTATGAAAAAAGAAGAATAAAATGGTATATTGGAGTCATTAATTGGAGGTTGGGTAAAATGGTACATAGTATGTACCACCCCCATAGTAACTATGTTTGTAACTAAGCAATTCAAATTGTAATCGATTAGCAACTCTTTCCTTGTAGTTATTGATTTTATTGCACATACGAATACACTGTTTCCCTCACGTGCCTTGAATATGCAATTGGGTTGCTTATTTGTTGAACCAAGTCATGTACTGTTTATAAACCCTACAATATTCCCTGATGCTTTTAGCCTTCCATCAATGTACATAGCCACTCCTTTATTTTGATTCTTATCTTTTAGTTGTATATAATTTGCTGACAGTGCATACCTATGCATACTTCGTGTATATCGAACCAGTTGCATCCAATCTTTATAACTGTAACAAGGTCTGATATACTCCATCAATTCAGTAACTTTTTCATAATAGACCTTATGTCATCCATGCAAAATAGGCCCAAACCATATAATGACGATGGTGCTATGTGATATATCCTCTTGTTGACACAAAAATCAATGTTTATTGGAGGAAGTTCCTTGGGTACCCATTGTTTCCGTAGATGTTTGTACCTCAAGGGAACCTCGACGTCGCCTATGCTCTCATCATCATAAGAATATGACCCCCCTTTAACAAGAAAACATTCCATGCGTTTACAAAATTTTCTTCTAATCTTTTGACCTCTAGTTGATCTCCCTCTTTTAGACATACTACATGTCTCGCTTTCCTCTTCTCTTCCTAAATTTCCCTCGCTCAAGGAAGATAGATCTGACAAATACCTATTTGGTGGTACCTGCACTCATAAGGTGTTGGATGAAGTTATTTCATGGTGATGTGATCCCAAGGTGACATTATGATTAATCTATCATTTCATCGCTAGAATTTCACAGGTTATAAGTAATCAAGTCTTGATAGATTGCAAGTTATTGTTACTACCGTCCAAATGTGTCCATCACAAATCAAATCTACTTAGCGTTTTAACTCCCAAACTTTGTAACAAGTGTTAAATGTGACTATGGTCCACTAGTTACACAACCAAGACCTCAAATGTATTCTCTAATTGTAATCAAAGGACTTTTACTCTTCATTCAAGTAAATAAACTTGAAGGGAAACACCACCAAGTGGTTTATTGGACACCTACATGACTAAAAATAGCAACAAATTTACATTTAATTTCCATATGTCTAAGTAACGGGGAGGGAGTGTGTACTAGGCCTGGTTAAGTCATCATAAGTTTACGCTTTGACAATAATTTCTTTTTAAGTCATATTAAATCTTCCTATGTCTAATTGCTAGGAGATTTTTGGTATGTTTTAAGGTAGGATGATTGATGAAAGAGTCCAAAGACTAGCCTTTCTCCATGGTATCTAGGTACACATAGCAGCGATCTTCTCTTATATGGTTGGACATGATTTAAAGAAATTAGCTAGGAATTATTCATTTAACCTAAGGTTTTCTCATAATGCCATCATTGGAAAAGTACGATCAAATTCTTCTATTATGAAGAATTGGTCTATGTGCCTCTAGTAATCACTATAAATGTTTGTAAGGATAAAATGATTAATTGCATCAAGTAGGAGAGAATCAATTTTGAATTCTTCAAAGATTATATTCCTCTATTCATAATTTTTAAGGGTTGTGTGTGGAGGAGGTTATCACTACCAATAAGGGAGGAGACCTTTCCTTGTGTTCTTTTATAATTTTCATTATTCTTATTTATTTTACACCTACATTTACAAATACACATACATATGCATTTACTGTTTTCATTTATTTCTCATGTAGTTTAATAGTTTGATCAATTTCATATTATAAGTGTTGAAGAATTTAGAATTTCAATTACATTAATTTATGGATAGGTTGTATCTATAACACTACAAATCCATATGCTCTTTGTATTTACACTTGCATTTAGAAATACACATTTATATACATAGATATAGATTTCTTTAATGATATGTTGCATTTATTGTTCTAGGAGATCCAGTAATTGCATTTACATTTACATTTAAAAATACATATACATACATACATATGTGTGTGTGTGTGTGTGTGTGTGTGTGTGTATATATATCATTTTATATTTAGTGTTCAAAGAACAACCCATTAGGTCTACACATGGATAAAAATTCATAAAATCAAATCTCCCATACATGTTTTGTTGAAACCCTAGGCTTGAACCTCTCATTTCACATGCTTTTCTTCACAAAACTATTGAGGACAAAGCTATACCTTCTTTATTTCTCATCCTCGCCCTATTCATGCATCCTACAATTACAATAGTATCCATGGGGCCTCGTACACAAGCTACAGTAATCACAAAAAGTGTAAGAGCCCCTTTATATCATGTTTGGACTACAAAACCCTGAAAAAGAGGGTAACTTAGATTATGATTTGTTGGTGAGCTATATGGACAAAATCATTAGCACCAGCTTATTCTTGGAGTCTTTTGAAAGAGAAGCGAATTAGGTGGTATTTAAGTACAAAAATTATAGTGTCAAGGTGAATGAGGTGATCAATTTTGATTGGCCAACTGATAAAGAGTACCGGAAATGGGTAAATGTATATTTAACTAAGGAAGAGTGAAAAGGAGTAGGCTGCTAATGGTTGACAAATCAACTATTGCAATTACAACAAATTCCAGTTTTGTTTTTTGGTGACAGTCTAGGTGCAAAATTCTTGAAGTTTTTTGTTGTTGCATCAACCATTCTCAGCGGGCACAATGAACAAGAAGATTCTCTAGGGACATTGCTGTTGTAACAAATTTTTGGAATATCACAAGGTGGTCTAATTGGCTGGTGACACGTGTGCTTTCTAGCCCGGTGCTTGTTTGCTCCTCCTTTTTCTATAAGAAGGATTTCAAGGCCATAAGTATGGGTTAGCAAGTTGGATATTTTTGGTCGAGTCTAGATGAAATTGCAAAGCAAATTGTAAAGTCTGATGGTTTTAGGGAAAATGCAATTTTGGTTTTGAGTCATTCTATAGTAGGTTTTGAATTCTTGGGGATTTGATGTTATATGACAATACTGGAATTTGAATTGATATGATTAATTCAAACTCATGTCTCTCCATTGTATAAGCATATTTGAATTTTGAATAAAATAATCAAGGGTTGTTTCCTTCATCTTACTGTTGTGGTGTGTATGATTCTTGTTTTAGGTTTAATTCAAGGAATTAATTAAAATGCTTGAATGGGATTGTAGGTGGATATGTTTTGTATAAGCTATTATATTTTTTCTTTGTTATCTTATACCATTTTATGAGAATGGGGGTGCCAATGTACAAGACGATCTTTGGAAACTAGGCATGAAAATTGAAGGTTAAAGAGAATGGGGGTGCCAAACTTACAGTACTTATTGCCCCTTGGTCGTCAATTTTCCCTGAGTGCCCTCAACCTCATCCTTGGTGCTGGTATAAATCTTGTTTTCACTTCTCCAAAATCTTCATTGATGCTGATATTGACCTTGTTTTCACTCCTCCAAACTCTTCGTTGGCGCTAGTAATGACCTTGTTTTAACTCCAAACTCTTCCTCGGCGCTGGTATTGACCTTGTTTTCACTCCTCCAAAATCTTCCTTGGCACTGACATTGACCTTGTTTTCACTACTCCAAACTCTTCCTAGACACTGGTATTGACCTTTCACTTCTCCAATTTGATGAGCTACAACCTAGTTTCATTAGGTTTTATAGTATGTTAATTAAGTTCAAAATTTTGGTGCCATTTAGCTAGGTTTTACTATTCTACAATATAGTTAAGTATATATTAGCTATATTTTACATAATAAATAATATGATTATTCAACTTATTATAATTATATATTATATTCTTTAACAAAATTATTAAATACGTATAAAATTATTATAATTAATAATTAATAATAAGTATATTTTTATATAATACAAAATATAATTAATATAATATATATTTAATATAATAGTAATATATATTAATATGAGAGAGAGGAACTAAATTTTGATTGGTTGTTTCATGTCAACAATCCAAGGATGGCATGTGTCCTTGGGGAGTTATGCTCAAGGTAGCATGCCATTTGATTAAAGATATGATAATTCTCCTTTAAGACCTCTTCAATGTGCCCATTCCACACTTAAGGAGACAAAGATAAATATAGAGAAGAAAATATAGAGAGAGAGGGAGATAATGACAACCATACAAATATAAAGGGAGACAAAGAGATAGAGAGGGGTAGAGAGATAAAGAGATAAG
>VDFB02252616.1:33506748-33548168 GCA_007258455.2 Sequoia sempervirens
CTTTCTCAGCATGTAGCAATTGACTAGAATATCATAGAACCTTCATTTTATTTTTTTGAAATGTAGATTGGTCTCTTATTTATCTATAACTAGGGTTTGGAGGCATGACTCATCATGCAACTTGCCACATCGGCAGATCTTTTGAGAAGTGTCTAAAATTTGAATTTTTAAAGGTTCGACCAAAACTTAATCATGGAACCCCAATAGTTGAACCAAAAAAATATCATTTGTTGCTTGTAGAATATGATATTTTTATTTAAATTAAAATTAATATACAACTGAAGTGGACCAAATACTTATTGATAACCACAAATCTTTGATATCTCTACCTTTTATATTCAACACATATGGACTAATAGTTGAACACAAAAAATCTATTTGTTGTTATAAAAACAACACATAATTATTTAAAATACAACTTATATTGAACAAAAATGGACCAATAGTTGAACACTAAAACTTTTTGAAAATACTTCACATTTAATGGGAAAATACATGTTATTTATTGTGCTCACCTTTTATATTTGTGATAGGAAAAACTATTAATATAAAATTATCCAATGCTTGTATTGATGGAACTTCAAATTTTGTTCCTAATGTTTCACTCATGCCCTACCTTATGTCACTGGTCTTTCATGGTGTTGGAAAATTTCTTAGGGCCAGGGTTTTAGCTTTGTCTTCATCTTAAACCCTTGTGTTTACCTAATTCCTTGGTTGGGATCTTATGCCCCATCATTCCGTCTAGGCCTGGACCCTTTGGTCTTAATATTTTATTTCCTTCACGGGTTTTATTTTCTGAAGTCCTGGTTGGCCCTGTGCTGAACAATTTAAAAAAAAATTGTCATTGTTTTCCATCTGCCTAGTAATGTCCCCTTGCCCTTTAATGAATGTTTTATTTTTCAGAAGGATGAAATTCGTGCAGTTGTCAATCAAAATGCATTCAAGATCAACGGTTTCCCGCCATCCCATGATCGAGAATTGTAGGATGGTGATATCGCAGGCAGGTGACACGTGTCCCATCTGGGGGATCAAATTTGTACGATTGTTCATCAACTATCCTTTGATTTGAGCCATTCCTCGCCATCCCATGATGGTGCTTTGGTTGATTGCGAAATCACAGGTGGGTGCCACGTGGACTGTAAAAGGTGGGGCCCGAGGAAATTTTGTGCAATATATTTTAAATGTTTCATTGCTTCCAAAGCAAAACATTTAAAATGAAATATTTGACAAGGTCGAGGGGAAATTCATTAAAAATGAGAAAACACAGAGAAATTAGGGCAACTAGTCAAGTCAGGAGTAGGCTACGCAACATACAAAATGGTATACCCATCCATGGCCTACCTGCCTCTAACGGTCTGTTCGCTGTCAGAATGATAGGACCCATCCCATGCCATCGCCATCAGCCTGCCTTTCGTGCAGAAAATAACCTAATTCACAACCCTCACATTTTTAATTTTTGAGCCCACATATAACGGTTAAACTTTTATATATGTTTTGTTTAATATATTTAAAAAATATTTTATAAATTATTTATAAAATATTTATAATATAAAATATTTTTTTAATATATTGAACAAATTATATATATAAACTCTTTAATATTTTTTATTAGTGATTTTAATGGTATATTAAAAATAAATCATATTTTGATAGTTGAATACATTCAAAATATTTCTAATATATTTCTAATTTAAAAAATATATTATTTAATTTTTTAAAATATATTATACATACAAAATTACATAATCAATAATAGATAATAGATTTGGTGAATATATCTAGGTATGTTAATACAATACACTGAAAAGTACATGCATTATAGCTAGTGCTTGGGTGGGCTCCCCCTACCTCCTTTCTTTTCTCATCCCCGCACTGATGTGCTAGGAGAGCCAGCTAGGAGTTGAGGTGGTGAAAAGGAAGGGGCTATAGGGGACATAGGTGGGTGTGACTAGGATGCTGGTCACGTTATGGAGGTGACAATTTTCTTCACAAAGCTTGAGGATGTCGTAGGCATCATTCCTTGAAGGCAGTTTCATGCAGATTAAACATGGCATGTGTGGAGGGAAGTCATTTGGGTCCCATAGGCTTCTTTGGCCTCGTGGAAATCATTAAAATTTTTCATTTCATTCCATTTCATATTAGTTGGTGGCGAATTTAGTGGCAGATATTTGCAGCAGAATTTATTTGTTCTGGCAGTGGCGTTCATGGCGAAGCAATCTCTCTTTGTCATTGAAGTCTCCGTGGATGGCCTGGAAAAGTTTGGTGCGGACATGCCAATCTCTCTAAAATCTTCAACTAGACAAGCCTCCTTTAGAGAAGTTAAAGACAATCTACTGAAGCGGATTCTCTTAAACAAGGACCTGTTAGTTCTGGTGGCAACCAAAATGATCCTGGGAGCTAGTCATTTGGCTAACAAGGAGTTTGGCAGGGACAATCTACACATCTCCTCCTAGTTTTTGGCATCTCTTCTAGACAATGGTGAGTCCAAGGCTGTGGCTAAACTACTATTGGTTAAGATGTTTCGCAAGGATCTAGTGGGAGGGGTAAATGAAGTGTTGAGTTTTGTGGTGGAGGGCAGAGGCATCCCAAGACCGAGTGACTTTGCAGCTATTCGAGGTTCGAACGAGGCCATAAAGCTTTTCCTATTCCTTCTTGACTTGAGCGGTTCAACGTTGAGCAGACATAGAATGGTGGCAGTGGCGGCCATTGAATTCCTATAGAAATTCTTCGGCCTGATGGCTATGGGTGATGTCGAGTGGGTAAAAGTCTTTGATTATTTTGTTGTTTTAAATAATTTCCTATGAATGCCTTGTATAGTTGTTGGTTCTGATAGTTTTTAGAGTTTATCTCTATGGTCCAATGGCGTCTTTCAGTCCCAAAATTTATAAATTTGATCTCTAATGGCTAGTTTGGGAGTTTTGGGTGACTGGGGATTCGTATGTTTAGGGTCGGGGCTGAACCCTTATGGCATTTTGGGTTGGTCATTGGCTTGGATGGCAGGGTGGTGGTTTCTGGATGGAGGGGTCTCCCTGTCTTTGGCTGGTTGGGTCTCGTTTTGACCATCTTCGGGGTGGTTTTTGGTAGTGGTGCTTTGCTAGTAATCAATGGAGGAAGCTTTCCTACATTTGTAGACGAATGTACCTTTTTAATCTAATATATAAATCGATCTTGCGAATAAAAAAATATATATCAAATTTTAATCAATTTTTTAGTTTAAATTCTATAAAATATTCAATTAATTAGTTGTATTGATTATTATTGTTTAAATTATGATATAATTGGTTTTTATTTTATGATTATAAATAAGGTTTTTATTTTAGGTAATGCATGAACAATAATGTGATCATCTTAGATCTAAAACATAAATCAAAAGGTATAGATATATAATTTTCAAAATTACATCTATATTTGATCTTTAATAAAAACATAAACTAATATAATTTAATTAACCCCAATCTAAATCCCAACCCTACTATTAACCCCAATCTTAAGCCCAACAATAACCCTAAGTGAACACTTATCCTAATTGAACCTTAACCCTGATTTAGCCCAAACCCTAACCTTAACCCTAACCCTAATTGAACCCTAACCCTAATTAAACTCTAGCCTTGATTGAAATCTAACCCTAATTAAACTCTAGCACTAATTTAACCCCAACCCTAACCTAAACCCTATTTGTTCCTAACCCTAGTATCTCACAAATACAGGATCGAGACCCTTCCAACTCTTGTAAAACTTATTGGATAGTGATAAAAGCTACCTTATCTTTCATTAAGGTAGAAATTTTTTGTTATACAACATGCCCCTTGAAAATTGGAGATAGGCACTGCAAAAAGAATGTAAACACTAATGAAAATGGTCAGTGGTATTGTAGAAGATGTGATAAAACTTTCCCTAAGTGTGATTATAAATATATACTTCAATGCAAAGTGCAAGACCATACTTCATTCACTTGGATTACAACTTTTGAAGAAGTGGTAGAAGAAATTATGGGTGTTACAACAAAAGAATTGAACATTTTGAAGCATGAAAAACAAGATGATGTTAAGTTTTCACACATTATACAAAAGGTCCTTTTTAACAGATACATATTTAAACTTCAAGTGAAAAAAGAGACTTATAATGATGAACAAAGGATTAAATGCACAGTCATAAAAACAACAAGTTTGATTATTCATCTGAGAGCAAAGCTTTATTAGAATCAATTGCAAAGCTATAGGTTTCATAACATTCAAATGCTTGAATGTATATAATGTTAACAATGTATTCAAACATTTGAAAAAAAAATAGTGGATGTATCTAAGTTAGTTAATGCCATTTTGTCATGATATACTTCTTTGATGCTGTTAATACTA
Organism: Sequoia sempervirens; assembly: GCA_007258455.2. Taxonomy (NCBI): domain Eukaryota; kingdom Viridiplantae; phylum Streptophyta; class Pinopsida; order Cupressales; family Cupressaceae; genus Sequoia; species Sequoia sempervirens. The sequence goes on from VDFB02252616.1 coordinate 33,511,104, forward strand.
AATCTAATGATTGATGAACATTTCTGCTTTTAAATTTATTGTTCTTGGTTGATTTTTGTTATAGACAAGTTGGTATGACTTCAAATTTGAATGTGTACCCTTATATATGGGAATTGAGATAAACAATGACACAAACAATAATGAAATCAAATTGATTGCTTTCCAAATTCATATTCATGAAAATGTAAGCATTTTTTCAAGTCAATAGGCATCTTGATAAAGATAACTCAGCGTGTTTTACATATATTATTAATTAATATAGGTATGCTAGTTAATTAAATTATTAACTATATTTTATTTGTATTATATATTGAATTGTTAAAAGATGTAAAAATGTTAATACTAAATATATAGGAAAATGGTTAAAAAATTACATATTTTCAAAAAATAAAATATAGTGTGTAATTTTAAAATACAAATGGTATAATTAAGGTAATATTTATATTATTATTTATTGAATATTTTATAGAATTTAAAACCAAAAAAATTAGCCTCCCTCCCTCTCTCTCCCCTCTCTCTACATATCTCCCTTCCCTACCTCTATCTCCCACCCTTACATATCTCTCCCCCTCCCTCCTCTCATCTCTCCCCATCTCTCCCTCTCTTGCTCCCTCCCTATACCCCTATCTATCTTCATATCTCAACCTATTTTTCCCTTTATCTTCCCATATATCTCTACATCTATGTCTTTCTCTTCCCATTTATCTATCGCTCCCTCTCTCTTTCTCTCTCTCTATCTCCCCTATTTCTATCTCCCTCTCCATCTCTATTTGTCTTCTTTCTTACTTATCTCTCTCTCCCTCTCTATATCTCCTTATATCTCTATCTTTCCATCCCTCTCTCTCTCTATATACATCCCCTCTTATCTCCCCTATCTCTATATTTATTTCTCCCTCTACTTCTCTATATCTCTATCTATCCCTTTTCCTCTCTCATTCTATATTCATCTCACTCTATCTATAGGAGAGATACAAGCAGGAAGCATTGGACCTTCCTAAAGATCCACCAATCTCAACACTACTCCCAACTATTTTGAGCATTTAAGTACATATTGTATGCTAGATTAGGAGGCATGTGTCAAAGCTCATATTTATTGATGCAAAATAGGTCCAAAGTCACAAATTTGATGTAGAGTTAGTTATAGTTTTGTACAAAATTTCAAGTGCCACATAGAGCAAAGATATTCTAGTTTTTTATATCATGTCATCAAATTTGGCACTTCATCAAGATTTGTATCTTCATCAACATTAACAAAAGCAAAGGTATGTACTTGAATCCCTTGCATTTAAATTTTTCTATATATATAAATATTTTAATATTTTCCCTCAAATCCATAATATATATATTAGTGTGTATTTATTTATTGCAATAAAGAATTAACCTAAGTAACACATTAAGAATTCTAAGGATTTGTGCTTGAAAAAAATGCATAACAATTTTTTTTGTTGGATGTTGTGTTGTATAGTTTAGAAAAGCTCAAAATATGAATAGGATTTTAAGGCCATATATTATGGTAGCTTACAATGCAAAGAAGGAAGGAAATCTATTATCAATTTTAATCTACAATTTAATACCATATGAAAAATCACATGTAGTATTATCTAAAATTAATTCTTTACATATTGTTTTTATAAATACACTTACCATTCAATAAACTTCTCCCAAGAAAGAAACCCTAAGTGAACATAAGGTTATATTTATTAATGTTTTAATATTGGTTTATAAATTGAACATTAATTATAAATATTTTAAAATTAATTAAGTATTTCAATCTAAAATTTTAATATTTGACATTACAAATAAAATTAAACTAAATTCTAATTTTAAAATCCATAAAATATTTATTATCTATTTTAGTTTTACTAATTATCTAATACAATTAAATTAAATTAAATTAAATATTCATTTTATATTAATTAAACAATTATTAATTAGAATTTTAGAGATAAATTAACAAATAAGATCTATATAAAATCAACTTTTCTATTTTTTTTCTTTGTGTCCAAATCATTTCATTTTCAAAAATTATACTAAATTCTAGATATCATAATGAAAACAAAAAATCCTATTCTAATCCTAACCCTAGTTAAAGCCTAACCCTATTTGGACTCTAACCCTTACCCTAATTGAACACTAAATCTAATTGTAATTGACCACTAAGAATAATTGAATTCTACCCCTAACCCTAACCCTAACTCTAACTAAACCCTAAAAACCTACTTTATTCATAATCCAACCCTAACCCAAACCTAATTGAACTTAAAATCCTAATTAGAAACCCTAATTGAACATTTATTGAACAGTAGTCCTAATTGTACCATAACCCTAACTTTGAACTACAGTTGAACTCTAATCCTAACCCTAACACTAATTCTTATCCTAATTGAACCTTAACCCCAACCCTAACCTTATCCTTGACCCTATTTGAACTCTTATTGAATTCATAACCTTAATTAAACCCCAACCTCATCCTCAATCCTAACCCTAATCCTAATTGAACTCTAAATTTTTAGTTGAAAATATTAAAGTGCCTTAGATTTTCCCATTCATCATCATTTATCATTCAATTCCTAATAGAACTCCAAAAATTTATACTTTTATAATGTTTTAATACACACCTAATAATAAGGGTTTAGAGTTTAAGGGTTAAGGGTTTAGGGTTAAGGGGAGAGAGATAGAGGAAGTGAGTGAGTTACCCATTTACATATTATTCTTTTATTCTTCGTCAGTTAAATATTTAGTTACCCATTTACCGTTAGCAAAAATGACCCAAGAATTTAATAGAATGGACTACTCATATAATACTTTGGATTATGGAGCTCAATTCTCTAATATATTACTACTTATAAAATCCGTTGTAAATAATTGTAAACTTATGACTCCATTTAAGCATTTAATTGATTTTCTTGAATCAAAGCAAAAACATAGACACACAATTGAACAAATTCTCAAAAGAAGAATGACAACATCATTAACATTTCATTCAAAATTCACTCAAATCCACATAAGGAGATAAAATATATTAGAATTATACGTTTATTCATGCTTATAAGTCATATCTGAATACAATTTAAGATAATTTGCATATATTCACCCAAAACTCAAAACAAACTATCTATTCTATTTCGTCCACTTGGGGTTTTAATAGCTAATGGCACCACAAATATCACTTCCTCATCAGAGGATAGATATCTTTCTACCCATATATTCAACTCAAAACCTAGCTAGAGCTTTTCATCAGTTCTCTCCCTACAAATGAGCCTTGAATTCCCTTTTATATGACAAAGGAGCAACAAGCTTCGGGCTCAAATGTAATTTCACCACAAATTTTCATTTGAACAAAATCTCCATTGCATTTGAATTTCATTTCAAAACTTCCCACACGTTGAATCTACAAAACATAGTGCATGAATTGGGGATAGCTAAAAGAAAAGGGAACACACATTGTCATCAAAATCCCCTTTGTCACTATCCACGCAAAAAACCAATCAACCAAATTGCCACGAAGGCACCACAACAACTTCTTATTTAACTTCCACCCTACCCTTACCAACACTTAGACCCCAGTATACACACTTGCTTCTAGTTGTTGCCTAATACAGTAGAACCTTAACCTCCTCTTCTTTCTTGTCCTTTCCCAATATGGTTCTAGTCCATCCGCTTGGGGTTTTAACAGCCAATGGCACCACAAATATCACTTCCTCATCAGAGGGAAAACCATGATTGAAGCAAGCTAAATACCAATAGTAGTCAGAGTCGGTCTCGGTTACATCATCAGAAATGTTGCTCATAAGGTCAATGGGTGAGTGTTGGCATCTAGAGGAGCCATGCCCATACCTTATTTTCCTACCGACACTAGTAATAGAGCACACTGACTGCTTGCCTTTGTCATCTACCAGTTGAGCAGCAATGTCCTAGAATTGCAACCTTCTACTGTATCTAGTGGGCACAAGCCTGGGCTTGTCAACCAAAGCACCTTCCCGAATAGCAGGACTGAGCTTTTGTGAGCTCAAACGAACATACCTCCTTATTGACTTACTCATTTTCTCTTATCAGACAAGCACTCAAACTTGATTAGACTCAGCCCACAAAGTGCTCTAAATGCTACAAGAATGACACTATTAGCAGTTAATCCCTCTTGTATTTATTGTACGAGGTAATGGCAACCTTCATCAATGCTTAGTAAAAATGCATGTGCAAACATGGCAATTTGGCAGTGTATGTACTGTCACCGTTTAACTAGAGCTGTATGAGAATCCCCAGATCACCCTTCATGATTTCCAACAACATCTTCACACAGATTGAGTTCGATGTGACTACACAAGCAAGGAATAATTCATTAATGCTTCATCAGTTGTACGATAAAACAACCACCATGTGCCATTTTCCAACTTTGAATATTGCTTGCTGATCTCTTGAAGAGTTGGCAGATCAAACGGTTTATCTCGAGCTAACTCAGTTTGACATCCAATGAAGCATCATTCACCTTCCTCATGACCAATAACATTAATCCATGTCGGTAGGTCTTATGCACTTTCCAAACTAAATAGTTGGAGCTACACATCGCAATCTCATTGACCTCGCGGCTTTAACCAACCTTCATCTTCCTCCTGCGAGCTAGCAGGGAACAAAAAATATTTACATTAGCTTTTGATATTGGTTGTTGATCTAAAACCATGGGTTATGAGCTCAATAGTGGAGATTGGGCCCCACATTCCATACAAGACACACATCTGCCTTTTGCTGACCTCGTGCCAAATAACAGGGCAACACCTTAGGTCTACGAGTTGGCGGGGTACGATCGAGATCTTTTCCCATATCTTCGAATCTGAAAAACCTACACATTACATAGTTAGTATTTAATGAAAGGATTTGGCTAAGCCATCAGTGACATGACCACTGGGGTTAATGTCTTAGGCTTATGTCACTGGATTAAAATTAAACCCAACTTTGATTTTAATACTTTATTTCCTCCACAGGGTTTTATTTCCTAAGTCTCGGTTGGCCCCGTGTTTCATCTTTTAAAAAAAAACTTATGTTGTTCTTTATCATCTACCTAGTAATGTCCACTTCTCCTTTTAATGAATTTTTTATTTTGCAAGGGTTGATTTAGTGCTGCCATTGATCTATTTCCTGCAGATATCAATGCTACCCGTCATCCCGTGATCGGGAATTGAAGGATCGCGAAATCACGGGTGGGCACCACGTGTCCTATCCGGGGGATCAAATTTGCGCTATCACTAACCAATTGCCATTTGATCTGAGTCATTCCCTGCCATCCCGTGATGGTGCTTGGGTTGATTATAAAATCATGGGCGGGCACCATGTGTCTCATCCGATGAAGCCTAAAGAGTAAAGGAAACACTAGCTGACTTTAAATGTATTAAGGGGCAGATTACTAAAGTGTTCTCGAGATGCACATGTTCTAAATCAACGAATATGTTATAATCTCGCTCATAAAGCTGCTCAAAGGTTAACGACATGGCTAGTGACTATGTTAAAGGAATGAGATCATTGATGCTTAGGATCAATGGTTACTAGCCATCACATGATCAGAAGTTTCAGGATTGTGATATCACAAGAAACTGCCACGTGGACTTCCTTCATAGTGTATGGTAAGGTGGGCCCCTTATCACCGTGTTGGAAATTGTGTCAGCTTATTTTGAAGGTGGTTGTCGATGATTTGATCAAGCTGAAGAATCGATGGCTTGAATTTAAATATACATCAAATATGGTTGGAGCTGTTCGTGCAGCATGAAATTGAGCTTTAATGGCGGATGAGACACTTGCTAGCGTAATTTGATTGACAATAAAATCAATTTTCTTGCTTGGTCTGTATCACAAAGCATTCAACTATTTCGTGGAGCAGTTTCAGAGCCAAAGGTAGAATTGCGAGTTTCTGTAGCCAGAATTTGGGAGTTCTGTGAACAAAGCCATGAGTTTATTTTCTGTGCCTCCTAGTCATTTTGCATTTGAATTTGGGAAAGGATTAGCTAGATGTGCTGTGAGCTTGTTGATGAATGTGTTAGGGCTATAGTTTAATTATAGTTGTTAGAAATTGCAGTGTTTTGTCCTATAATTTTCTATCTTTGGTTAGTCCTAGCTATTTGAATTATAATGTTGTAAAGAAGCCCTAGTTTGTCTGAGATGGCACCACCCAAGCAACATTCTGGCCAGACTAAATATTTGAAATGAAACCCGTATGATGATTTCTTGGATCAATTTCCTTTGTCAACGAATGATAGGAGGAAGGGATTGGTTCTAATGTGAGGGAAAATCCTGGGGGAAGGGTTAGTGTATAATTGCTCCAACATTGCCAATGTTAGGGTTCCCCTCATTGGTTTGGAATTGTTCATATTTTGGTATAGACAAAGGAATTTTCCTCACCCTTTTTAAAATGGATGGATGTATGATATGGGGAAGCTGGTGGTACCAAATTTATTCCCTAATGTAGACCTACTTAGGACAGTGGCTGCAAGATATGACCCTATTACACGGATAATTAGGGACAATGATGGAAAGGTTCTATTGAGCATTAAAAAAGAAGAGGTCCAACATATTTTTGACTTGAGTGAACCGAGCGAAGACTTGGTTCCTATCAACCTTGAGGAAATGAAGCAGGAGTATGCAAAGCTGAAATCTCTTTTTAGAGCAAGGTTGCTTCCACCTCATTTGGCTAGGGAAGGAGGTTCAAATTTTCATATCAGCCCTAGTGACTAGGAACCTTTCAAATTAAATTGTTTTGCAAACCATTTCCTAGCCACTTTCTATTCTTTATGTTAGATTTTGGGTTTTAGTTCTGGTACATTAATGCCCATTGCTTATATGTTCATGGGGGTGCAAATACAACACCCTAACTTCTCTGTGACCTATGATTTCACTTCTTTCTTGGTTGAGAGGATGCATGAATGGCTATCAAAGCTACAAAAGAATGATACTGGTACTCAATTCTTTTAGTATTCTATGCTAATGCATATGTTTTTGTTTAAGAATGCTAACTTTTTCTCTGAGAGGATAAAATTAAGGCAATCAGTTGATGGAGAAAGATTGCCAGTACAGATATGGGCTGCAAATTTATCTTGTAATAAGGAAAGCACTAGTTATGTGCAATTTGATAATTTTTTTGCTTCCAAATTAAGGGCTAGATTAATGGTGAATATACATAGGATCCCTGAGGAATTATATGATTTCCTCAAGCCAAAGGAGAGGAAGCCAAAATTGAAGGTTTACCATAATTGGGGTGACATTATCCCATACCCAATCAACACTATCTTGAGAGTATATGGTTTTCAAGGATCCCCTCATATACTGCCATACAATGTGCCACCAAGAGTGGGATTTGTAGAAGTTATGTGGCAGATAGGATGTATTCATGAGGACAACCTCACTGGAAGGGGTAAGGGAACATTTTTCCCATATTATATAGTGGTGTCTGATTTTGTATTTTCAAAGGGAGGCTAGACGTATTTTGATAATTTCTTTAATAATTACCATTTGAGGTGTGGACCAAAGCAGTAGCATGATCTTGAGGGTTTCTTTTCTCTTTTCAGACAAAAAATAAAAGTTGGAAAATTTGTGCACGAGTTCAATTTCCTTGAAGACTTGATTAGAAATGAATTTGATTTGAATATACAGGAGTTGAATAAGGAGAAATGGATAGCTTATGGTAAGCTACTAGATGTTGTGCACAAAATGGATCTGAAATATGATCCACTGTTGGAGTTCAGTCCCCACCATAAGAAAATTGATTTTCTGATGGGAAACTTCAAGGAAATTATGGGCACATTGAGGACAAAAAAGGTAAATTTAGAATTGAGTCTAGGTGTACAAGAGCAAGGTGCTAGACCAATTGAAACAAGGCCAGCATACCAGCCTACGGAAAGGTGGCCCATTTACAGGAGGACAAATGATAGTAGCAGTGATGAAGAAGAAGTGGATAGAAAAGGAAAATAGATTATGAAAGTGCCTCCACAACCAAGTCCAAAATTCAAAGTGCTTGGGGAAATCAAAATTATTGATTTAGAATCATCACCAGAAGAGAATCCCTCATCACCACCATCTAAGCCAAGCCCTAAGAGGCAAAGAATTGATCAACCACAGGAGGATCTGATGGATGAGATTATTGTTACTGATCAAGACATGGAAGTTGGTATGCCTTCCCCTCCTAGGCTAGCTGAATTAGTTTTATTTGATTTAGATATGAAAGGTAAATTTGTACAAGATGCAAGAATGGAGGCATGCAAGGAGTTTCTAGATGACAATACATTTGTAAAAACTCATGTATTCTTGCAATTGGTATGGAGGATGAAGTTTGAAGAGTATCAAGATAAATGTAGGCAAAGAAGAGAACTAAGGCATGACAGGTCAGACTAGGAGAATGATGAGGAGGTAAAAGCTGAATTAATGGAATAATTCAAGAACATCACTCTTGAAGAAGGAAGAAAACTGGTGAGTCAGGTCGGTGTATTAATTTTGCCTGAATGGGATATTATAGATGCAATAGCCTTTAATGCTATTATGAAGTCTAAGAATCCCTTTCAAGACTCTGAAGAAGAGGTCAAGGCAGCATTGCAAAAATCTACTTTCAGTGAGGAATATGAAACTCTGGCAATTTGGGCATTGGCCCCACAAGGGAGAAAACTAGATCTTTCTGATATTAATCCAAATTTCAAGGGAGGATTGATAATAAAGAGAGCTTCAGAGACCTCAACCATTGAGGCCACTAATTTGACTATGAATGTGGCCAAATTGGCCCAAAAGACTGCTGAAAGGGAGGAAGCTGAAAGGAAGAGCTTAATGGAAAAATATAACCTTTTGATTGAGGAGTACAACAAGATGCAGTAGAAAAATGTTGAGTTGCAAACTGAGGTGGAGAGGTTTAGGTATAAGCAGATTGGGGAGACATCAAGTGCTCCACGAACTAGTACATTACCTTCCATAGCAGGGTCAGTGCCTCCTACTTCTCCAATTGTTTCCACACCAGAATCTCCCAGTCAGAATCCTATCCTCACCCTTTCTTTAGAGGAAGTTGAAGAAGAAACAGAGTGCTCTGTCGATCCTACAAAGAAGCATCTCTTGCAAAAAATTGATGAATTGCAGGCATCATTAAAGAAAAGTGATGAGGGATCTCTCTTAAAGCAAAAGGAAATTGTTACTACTATTTTGAGGCATTTAAATGAAAAGGTTGATAGAAAATTTCTATCTATACATTCTTTATATTCTTTGCTGTTAGTAGCAATAAAGAATATTGATAGGGATCAGGAAGTAGCAATACCAATAATTAAAAATTGGATCCCTAGGTCTAGTGATCTGGATATCATGCATAAGGCCTCAAGGTTTGATATAAATAATAGGCCCCAATCATTAAAGCCTACTCATGTGTTAGTAAAATCATTGCAAGGTTTTTAGACCTTACTAGATGACTTGAGTAGGAAGATTAGGGAGCTGGTGAAGAATTTCAATGATTGGGGTAACACATTGTTACCTGATATAATTGATGAGCAAGGGAAAATCAGGTCATTTCAAAAATGGCAGGCTCAAGCAAGTGAGGCCATCAATGATCAAATTAATTCAAATTGTGATGACTCAAACTATGATTTGTTGGTGAGCTGTATGGACAAAATCATTAGTACTAGCTCATTTTTAGAATCTTTTGAAAGGGATGTGAATTAGGTAGCAATAAAATACACACCTTATAATACCAAGGTGGATGAGGTAATTAATTTTGATTGGCCAAATAATGATGAGTACCAGAATTGGGTAACTAAATATTTGAATGAGGAGGCGTAAAAAGAGTGAACTACTAACAGGTGGCAGATCAGATGCTGCGGTTGCAACGGTTCCAGTTTTGTGTTGACGGCTTTCTCGGTGTGGTTTTCTTGTGGTTTTTTGCATCAACGTTCCTCAACTGATATGATGAACAAGAATATTTTTCAAGGTGGTGGCTATTGTAACAAATTTTGGAATATCACCAGGTGCTCCAATTGACTGGTGACAAGTGTACTTTCTGACCCGGTGCTTGTTTTCTCCTTCATTTTCTATAAGAAGGATTTCAAGGCCAGAAGTACGGGTTAGCAAGTTAGATAATTTTGTCGAGTCTAGGTGAAGTTGTAGAGCGAATTGTAAAGTACGATGGTTTTAAAGCAATGCAATTTAGGTTTTGAGTCATTCTATAATAGGTTTTGAGTTCATAGAGATTTAATGTTGTATAATAGTATTAGCATTTGAGTTGAAATGAAAATTCAAGCTCATGTCTCTCCATTGTACATGCATATCTAAACTTTGAATGAAATAACTAAGGGTTGTTTTATCCATCTCACTGTTGTGGTGTGTATGATTCTATTTTAGGTTTAATTCAAGGAATTAATCAAAATTCTTGAATGGGATTATAGGCGGATATGTGTTGTATAAGGATTTTATAAGTAGTCCTAGGTTAGAATGAATACTGATGAAATTGTAATGCAATATTGTCAGGGATCTTATATGTGATGTATTAAATCTATTATAAACCTCTAGATGCTTATGAATTTGACTCCTGCAATGGATATATGGCACTGATCTAAGTTGTAATTATTAGTGTAGTTCAGTATTTGTTTGTCTTTTCCTAGAACTTGCTACAAATTGCAAATCATTGATTATCTTATACAATGGATTGTGTTTAGTTATCTCACGCTCCAGATAGTTGATATTGTCTATGAACAGCCAATTCTAGTTGATATTATCTTATCGTGTTGAGCTATTAAGTGAGATCATCTGCTATTGTTAATGTTGTTTATAATAATGGTGCAGAGGTTGTAAACACATTAAGGGATCACCTCGGGTCTTGTGAGCTTAAAGTGTAGGAGGCTTTTTTAAAGTCCTTGTCAGCTTGGTCCAGTCTTTTCGAGTGCCTTCGATTGGAATTGGAATTCCATAGGTAGATTAGAAGACAAACTACTTACATTGTAAAAAGAACCAACATACATGTCAACCACTGAACAACCACCTCTACAACTGAATTTTTAATCTTTTATGATCACATGAAACATAAAACACACTAATTTCAAGGTTGTTAACATCACTATTGAAATGTTTTAATTTTTTGACCTTTCAAACATTAAAAAGTACATCATTAAATTAATTATGTAATGGCATAAAAATTAAAAACATCATGAATTAAATATGTAACCACATAAGTCAAATATAATTCTATTAAGAAATTAATATCAAATAGATAATATAATCGCATAACTTATACATTTCAATTTCATTGATCTTCTTCTTCATCCAAGTCTTTGTCTGTATCATCTAATCTAGATTTGACATTGTAAGGATTGGTCATATCATCATCATCATCGTCGATATCAGTTTCGATAATGTCATCATCCACATGGATATCATCTTCATGAACATTAACTCTTACATCATCATGATCTAGTTCCTCCTCTTCAACATCTTTGTTAGGGACATCATCAACTAATTGTTGATCCTGATCATCATCTACATCATATTCTAGTTCTTCAATATCTTCTTCTTCCACCACATTATACTTTACTGTCCTTCCTCCTTGAACATGTCTAACAAAAAATGACCAACCCAATTTACCTGGAACCCCTAAGTAAAATACCTCCTCACATTGGCTTGGAAGAACATAGGGCTCATTTCTAGCTCGCTCGATCAACATTGTATTAACCATGGTAAATCCATTATCATGTTCAATAACAGTTCTCTCAAGATCATTTTCATTCAATCATAGCCTGTACCATAGGACGACGAACAAAATTAATCTGAAGGACTTAAAGTCACACTCAAGTATATCATCCAAAATCCCATAGTATCAATTTTCTGAGACTTTTTGGATGTATGTCGCTTCTAGATGAAACATTAGTCACCTGAAAGAATGCAGTTATACCGAATCACAAGTTTTCTTCATGTCATCTAACATTTTGATTCAAAGATTGACCATTGCACCACATAGCCTTGAGGGTGTTTCACTGCAATATGTCAAACATGTAAAAATTATTGCAATATCGTCGGTTGATAAACATATTTATTCTTGGCGAATGTATGTAAAGAAAACAATCTCAACATATATATACATCAATATACTTGAAAATAATTAAATAATATGGGTGATTAATATATTTATACGTACCTGTTTATCTCTTAAACTATATGCTAAATCAATTTCCCTTTGTGTAACATTGGAATCTCCATTACGATGAGCTTCTTTAACCAATGAAGCCACACCTTCCCATGTTAAGACACAACCAAATTGTTGACATCGTTCAATCCATACCGTCATCCAATCAAGATTATTGGTGATGTACAAATGTAGTGCATCCCACTCTCGACCAATTGTATAAAAAAAATTGAAATACACAAACGACATATAATTAGTTAAATACCACAGTATATGACCTTAATTTATAATTGATGTATATTGAAGATTAAAAATTAAATAAGTACAATGTACATAAAAACCATATATAAAATGTATTCCAATTAATCTCCATGACTATCTTATAATTACCTCTCACTTTCCTCAATCTACCTTTCCCCATCAAGTACTCCCCTTCAAATTTGTTAATGGAGTTGGGATCACAAATGTGATCTACATGAATCTTTACTGCAAACTTAGGAAGATATTCACTAATGTACACCATGGTATGGTATACCATATATCCCTCCACCATAGAACCATCAGGATGTGCTCTTTGTCTAACCAAAGCCTTCAAAAATTTCAAGTGCCTCTCAACCATCCACATTGACCTTGTGTGTACAGGTCCACACAATTAAATCTCGTCAACTTGGTGTATGAGGTAGTGTTCTTGTGCATTGAAAAATGTTGAAGGTAGACACTTTTGCATTTCACACATTAGACAAGAAATTTTTCTCTTCCAATAATTTATATCTTCTTTATGGATTTCTTTAGATGACAACCATCTACAAGTGATTCAAGGCTCAAATATATTAACGAGATTTAACAAAAATATACAGTATATTACATAACAAGTAAAAAAATGGAAATTATAATATGTATAAAAAATTTGAACAAATCTACTACCCTCTTGTATTTTAAGATCATATATAACTTGCTTGACATTGTTTTCAAAGTTGTCTGGGAGAGATAGAGGTAGAACGTACTGCAACAATTATAAAATGATCTTTTCATTATTTTTCCAAAAGTAGTAAATACAATACACTGAAAAGTACATGCATTATACAAGTGTATATAATATACCAAAATAATTACCTTAATGAAGGTATGCCAATCATGCATTTTCATCCCTAACCCAAATTCAGTTTTCTTTGTTATTATATTGTTTATGTTCACAACAAATCCTGTGGGAAATCAAATTTTTTGTATGACTTCTTTTATAGCATTGCTTTGTTGCTCTGTTAATAACCAAGGAAGGGCACTTATATTAATTTGGTCTCCATCTCTATTTAATTGAATGACATTTTTCATTGCATGATTGACTTCCTGAATGTCAATATAAATTTTGACAATTTTTTCTTTGTCATGCCTTCCATCCAATATTTTCCATAATGTTTCTGTTATATTCTTTTTGATATGCATTGTACCAAACAAATGCACAATTTGTAGCTACTCATAGTCGAGAAACCTAATAAATTGTCTGGGATAACTTTTTCAGTCCCTATGGAAGCCGACCATTAATGCCTTGATGACCTTCATGAAGCATATAAGTTAAAAAAATTAACGACAATCATTGTCAATTACAACATGAGTAAACACAACACAATATAATTAAAAATATAAATTCAAAACATATCATATATTATAAATAAAAAATTTGATCCGATGTATAACCTTGACGATTAATTCTATTATATTCCAACTTCCATAGGCGAGGTGTCATTCTTCATGGTTTTGATGTAGTCTCCTCTTTTCCATTAAAAAGATGTTTTTCAGTAGTTCGATACTTATGATTTCTATGGAGGAAGTGCCTATACTCATCAAACACCTTCTTTCCTAAACTTTTTGAATGACGAGATTTCATCTTTGGACCACAAATTGGACATGCAAATTTTTTCTTTGTTTGAAGACCTGTATGATCATATATAATTGGATTAAATATGTCAATTTTTTTAATTATATATAATGAATAGATTATTTTAAAAACATGCATGATATCTACTTCATCAAATTAAATATTTTTAAAGTGCAGTCGAACGTTATAACATACCACAAAAATGTGTTAGCCTTGGGGCATCATGAATTGTCCATACAAGCATTGCATGGAATAAAATTGTTTTTGTCCTATTGGTTTAGAGATGTCATACATAGTGATGCCATTCCATAACTTTAGTAACTCGTCGATAAGAGGCTTGATATATACATTCACATCTTTAACTTGGTACTTACCTAGTTGAATGAACATAAACATTACATAATTATTATAACCATTTTATTGCAATATATATAAATTAATGTACATGACTATTGAATGAGAAAAAAAAGTCATTATGCAACAAATAAGACAAATGAGATGCTACTAAGTTAAAGAAAATTGATGTAAAAAAATACTTGGAACAATCATTGACAACATTATGTGCTCCCTCTTTATTGACATCCATGGAGGAATGTTATTGTTGATGACAAAAATATGCCACACTGAGTAAATAGATCTCAGCTCTCCAAATGGATTGACACCATCCACTCCCAATGAAAGCCTGAGATTACGAGGTTCTTCGTTAAAGTGTGGCAATTTTTCCTCCATGTCCCTAAATGCAGAACCATCTGTAGGCATTCAAAGAACGACATCTCCACTTCTATTCTGTGCATGGTAATCCATAAATTGCACTAAGCTTTCACACCTAAATAATCGTTGCATACGTGGAGTAATGGGAATATAATGAAGAACCTTGCGAGACACCTTTTTTGTTAGTTGATATGTTCGATATCTACTGATATGACATTCTGGGCATTCTATTGCAAATTCATGTTTTTTATGATATATAATATGATCATTGGGACATGCATCTATTGCTTGATACTCCATTTCAATATCTTTCATAATGGAACATAAATCTCTGTATGAGCGAGGTAAAATATTTGATGGTGGTAACAAAAATTCACCAATCAATCTACAACAAAAAATAATTTGTTCATATAAATAATATTAATGGTACATATTTCATCCTTTATTTCCTAGTGATGAACTAACAACAATTAAAATAGATGAAAAAAGATGACATATATGACATACCTTAACATCCGTGAGATTGCTATGTTTGATAAACCATTCATAACCTTCAAATTCAACAACAACAATACAACAGAGAGAAGAGTTGTTTGGGAGCCTTCATAAAGGGGCTCGTATACCTTCTCGAAGTATAGGTAAATCATGAACATCATCAAAGTCATCTTGATCACATCGCTGATCAACTTTGCCTAAATGTGTCATGGATCAATGTATTCATACCATCATCTTCAATTGTGTTTTTAAACATGATGGTCTTCTTCCATAGGATCGTGTAATCTTCGATATTCATAGCTCCATGTTCGTCTGCTTGCAAAACCACATTCTTCGGGCTGTGATAATCCATATCATGCGCCCTAGGGTGCCCCACCTTTATAATAATGATAGACACAAATAAACCATGATCATGATCAAGTGATTATATATATATATATAAAATATTAAAACAATATAAACATTTACAAATTCAATCAATATAAACATATATAATGAACAACTTACCAATGGACGATAATCATGCCCCCTTCAACATGACCATGCTTCCTACAATGTTTCTCAGCTGTTGTGATTAAAATTCATCTCATCTTTAAGCCCTTGCAATTATTGCAAGGACAATAACATTTCCCATCACCCTTTCTTTTCAATCTAGCCCACAATCTATCAGGTGTCTCTTCATTTTGTTCTGGACTAATATTATCTAGCATGAAGGATTTTTCTTTACCAAGAAGCGACTATTTAGATCTTTAAAATATCAAACTCACACTCCAATAATTTTATTCATAGGCGAGGTAACAAAAATTTGGCATGCAACCACTTGCAAAGAAGATGATCCTAAAGTTAATGACCCCAAAAAACAATTTAGATGCTAATTCCAAAACTTATTAAGAATTGTAGTTTTACTATGATTTCCAATAGCCGTTAAAGACTCACAAAATTAGAATGTGTGAACTTGATGCATGAATTCCTACAACAATGGAGGTAGCGAGTTAGTAAGAGCAAGTGACCCATTCCTAAGGAGCAACAAGCCAGAATCATCATTGCTAATGTCAATACAGATTTATCCTCTTAGTTAAAGATGCAATGTGTCACTTCTTATGACAAGCTTATCCCTAGGGCCCTCAACATTGGGAGAGCCCTAATAAAAATATGAGGAAGCATTGGTAGAGCATGATTAGAGATTTTACAAACCCTAGGCCTCTGTAGAAACATAAACAATAACTATAAGCGGATTAGTGAGGGTTGCAATGCGAGAAAGATTGGACATTGTAGGTAATAACAAAGAATATTGCAATCTAAAGATTGTAGCCAATAACAAAGCACACTATAGCTTGAAACGACATTTTATGAAATGCAATCTATGGTAAGAAGAATGGCATTCACTTGAGATGTGATAGTCAAAAAGAGGCTGGGCAGTGACAAGATAATAAAGCTCAAACCTTGCATAGTAAAGTGGAGATTTTTAACAGTGAGTTTCTTACCCCTTGCTGACCTTAAGGGTTTTTCAAATACTTTTGGTAGTGTTAGACAAGGCAAATACAATCAGGGAATGATTGTCCAAATGAAGTAACAGTGGTAATCATAGGTTCAATGTTTCTTCTTAGCCATTAATGTATAATGGATGTAGTGGATTGCATGTTTGAGCAGTGTTTTGAGACTCATCAAAGATGTGAGAATAGTGAATAATACCTTGTGGGCTGTGAAGTAGTGTCAATAAGGTTGAAGGATCTTAAGAACTACAATACCATGAAACAATGAGTTCCCCTGTAGTAATTATGCCTATGGGGCATAGTTTGATTTTATAGAAGGATGCTCATGAAAGGAATCTTCAGTGATAGTGAGTGAGTTGTTTGAGATTGCAGCTGAGGGTGCAATACCCAGTCTTAAAGGAAGTTAGCAAAGCAGTAAATGTGCAAGAAAATCAAATCATACACAACAAAAAATTCACAATGTTATCTTGCATAATGCCTTGAGTTTGAAGACAAAATCTCATTGTATCTTCATGATGAAAGTGGTGACCTTAATGGTCAATCACTGGAAACCATGATTTTAAAACATGCTATTGTGCTTATGGAGGCAACATTTTAAGCAAGGCAGTGAGTGGTGGTTTGGAACAATGGCAGGTATGAAGGACTTGCTTTATATACATACTATGTAGTCACAACAAGACAACTTGTTCTTAGAAGAGAGATTAGAAGAATTATGGAACTCCAAGGGGTTACCATGAAAAATATTAAAAGCAAAGAAATTTTGGGAGATCTATTTACCCAAAGAAGCCACGGTCATGAAGATATTAAAGATGTCACATGCAAAACCCTAGTAGTTGGAGTATTGAACACAATGCTAAAGAGGATAGTGTGTTGGGGCAAATTTAGGAGATCTCCACATTATCTAATTATAGGGAAATACATCATTTATTTATTTTTTTAATTAAAAGAAATCATTCTAAACCCTATATAGGATACATTGATACTTCAAAACCCTCTAAAGGAATTTGAGATTATGAAAATATATGTCAATTAACATTCATAAGGTTTAGAAAATCTTGATCACTCTCTAGAATATCCCATTAAACATGGGTTGTGCTTGAATGCACTACATAGTTGATATAACACAACCACTCTGCATATTAACCAGAGTTATAGGCTCTTTATTGTAGCAAGAGGTAATCACTCTTCGATCATTCTATAATTACATCCTGACCTGTTAAACTTGAGACAACCTAAATGCACCCAATGATGATTGACACCTACATTATACAACCTGAATTAACTACATTATATGAGTACCTCCCTTTCTATCACAACATAGCCACATTAAACTTGGGTCACACATGAATGCATCCTGTATTTGTTATAGCACAACTGTGCCACATGACCAATAGAGTTATGGATCACATAATTACAGTCATAAGGACTGTTCCTTGGTTATGATCTTATGGTGATTCCACACAACAAAATCTGACATGAAATTCTCAAAACCCTAAACCTCTAAAAATGAAAAATTTGATGAGATGTTGCTTTAAAATATGATTTTCAAACCTGGAACTACAAATATGACTTCACAACTGAATTCTGCAAAAAGTCAATGACTACCCTCAACCTGGCAATATCTTCTTAAATTTTTTCTGATTTTTCCCAAGAAAATCATCCTTAGTTCTCCACAAACTGTCTCAAGTAGAGCAAAACATTGTCGCAATAAATTGGGCGTGAACTCACTTTTCTTTATGTCGGCCACAATTTTATTTTTTTCTATTTTTCATGTTTGTCAAAAATTTGACGAAAATGATAGCCAACATTTCGATGAACGTCGGGGATAAAATTTCAAAAAATTGAAAATTACACATCAAATTTTACAAGCACCCGACAATACATCAAATTATGCATATTTCGTCAAACAGTTTAGTTGGATTTTGTAGTTAAATGAGTTAGTGTTTCTTCAAGGGATTTCAATCCCAAATAGAATTAGGAGAAGATCAAATATAATTTCATTAGAAATCTACTTTTCATTCAACCAAAATCCACTCAAATTCTCTTAGCCATTCCATAGCCCATCATTCATCATTCCACTAATTAGTATTCCAATTGACTCATTCAAAGAAAAAACCATATTAAAGAAAACTTTGACTTAATCAATTAGATTCACATCATTCTCAGCCACCATAAAAAACAACATAAACCTGATTATTGACACTTGAACAATTCATCCTTTCATTTATTCACCAAGGAAACAAATCAACTAAACCATACCTCACTGTTATCAGTCCATTATCAAGCATTTTACTCACCATATTTTGACTACAGTAGTCTATTTATAGGTTACAAATTCCTGCTACAATAGAATCTTGATTATCATCTTGTGGTTAATCACTAATTTGCTCAAAAGGCTTCATAATACTCACCCATCCAACCATCAAAGTCACAAAACCTACCTTATACACCTTAACCAAATTTAGTAACATCAATCATATCATTAGTTTGATAGTAACCAAGCACTCAATATCATCCTTTCCACTGTTTAAACAAACATCTTTGTTTTGATTAGACAATATCATATTCTTGTAGTAGGTCTGTCAACCATTGAATTGGCTAGTTACATTCCTATCTCAAAGCTTATTAAAAAAATCAATACACATTTAGAAACAATTTCCAGCACATCACAACATATCAAAGTTCGTAGATGTTTGACATAAAGAAAATCATCAGATTTCAGATTGTCCTATGAAGAAAGGCTAGTAGATTAGGCCTGTTTTACAAAGGAGACCCCTTTAAAGCCATTCCAAATCAATCAAAACCTCAAAAAAGTCTTCAAGCATGTCTTATAACTCAATATTTCACCATTTATAGGGATTGAAAACCATGAAAATGTTCTGATCCAATAAACCCTCGTTTATAGGGTGTAAAAGCACAAATCAAGGAGGGTTTTGTGAAAAATACTCTTGCAAACCTCTATTTCTCTGGCCACCAATTGGAACAAGATTTTTTATGTCTACCAAGACCTTCTACATCATTTCCAAGCCTCTGCAAGCCTTATTTATTCATGACCCATTACTGTAGCATCACTTTGTGTAGGAAAATCCTCTATTTTCCAGTGTAGTAGCAACTCTACCATGGTATTCTTTCTTTTCCCTGCACTTACAATCATCAAAACATGCAAAAAATCCTAACATTAACCTAATCCACCAATTTACTTGACCTACATTGGTGGAGTAGTGAAGAAAAACCCTATTGGACTCTCAAACTTGCTTCTAAAAGGACTCTGTCGAGCATTGAAAACTACCTCTTATTCTTTTGTTTCCTAAAACTAACCAAGTCCAACTCTTGAAATTGGAAAGTAACTCCTCTTTACATGTATTCACACTATGATTTAACTTTGTGTGTTCCTAGATTACCAACACAAGAAAACAAAACAATGGAGTAATGCTACAAACTCATAAACAAGGAATTTTTATTTCAAAATCTAATTACAAGAACAAAAACTTCTGCTTTTTCTCGCCTTTACATGCCTTTCAAAGATATTTCCTTTTCCATAATTTTCTTTCCATTGGTTGAAACTACCCCTTTTAACCCTTAATATTCTTGATTCCCTTGTTTTTGTCAATTTAACAACTTTTAACAATATTACATTATTGCATTGTTTGTATTTTCCCACTTTGACCACCTACAACTTACCCATAACCTTAAATACATTCAAATAAGACCTCATATGACCTTGAACATGCTTTACATCATTTTTCCATGACCTTTTTTGATTGACTGAATAAAAATTTGAACACTCATTCCTCTTACGAAATTGAAAAGTATTTGATGACCTAGGTGCTCCTGCACCAACATCTAACCCAATTGAATCAGGAGAAGATCAAATTGAATAAGCAACTAAAATTTATTTCTCTTTTCATCAAAAATCACATTATTTCATTTTCAAACCACAAGGCAACAACAAGCCAAATCATTTCAATACTTCTTATCATCCTCAAGCTTCAAACATCTTATTTATTAGCAAAAATGACTGATTTGTGCACAAGAAACCTAATTAGAGTCACTAAACAATCCACTCTTTCATCATTCACCAAGACACCCTTCTAGTCAATTTTCTTTACCTAGGAAAAATAGCCAAAAACCAATCTTTTATGTTACAACCTATATCCATCAGATCCTAACACACGTTTGTCATCATCAATTTATCTGAATTCAAAGAAAAAACCTGATAAAGAGCTCTGAATCTTTCAATTCCTTAAACAACTTGCCAAATTTTCACTTTTACCAACTAGTTCCTCAAGACCAAGATACTACAATCAACCATTTAAACCTCAATCATTTCATCTAACTTCCAAGACATTACTCACATCATGTTTATTGACTAAGCTTATTCTATGCACAAATCAAGCCCTACAAAGGAGGGTTTGTTGCATAAGGTACTTACAAACCTTACCTGCCACCACCACAAACACCATGTAAATAGCCTGAATAATCTTTAGAAATGATGTAGAGTGGAAAGGAAGGAAAACTCACAATCACAATTGGAAAAGTCACTCCACTGAATGCTTCTCTCAAATACTCTTATGAGGAGTCCTAAACTCCACTATTCTTTAAGAGATCAACCCCACACACCTAGGGTTCACAACTTAGACCACTCACAAAGCTTGAAAACATTTGGATCATGTCTCATTAAGTCAAAAGAAGGTTTAACAACCCTCTAGCATTTAGGTTTCAACAAACACCCATCACTATGGTGACTTAGACCTCACTCTCTCTTAAGGCTTGTAACCCTTGCCTGGTAGGATAGTCAAAATAAAAAAGACAAGGAAGACTGTTAAGAAACCAAACCTATGGATTTAGACCCCTAAGATGGACCCCTACAAGGTTCCAAAACCCTTCCTCTTGACTGTCAAAACATCACTCACAATGGCCCTTTCTACCGCTGCTCCAAAAGGCCTAATTCATAGACCTACACCTAGGTATTGACTATCTAGGCTCTCCCCTTCACCCCAAAGAAAAAATTCAGACTCCTACACATTCTCCACACCTATTTCCACCATTCCTAAGTGCCTCTTAAATATATTCTTCAAAATCAAGCAAAAACTCATTTTTTTTGCTTGTCAATTATGCTTGCCACATAGAGATGTCAAGCCAAAATTCATGCACAACTTCCAACAATGAGCTTTTCATTTTCCAAAAAATTGAGGACATGATAGTACAGCCTTATATCTTCCATCCCGCTGAGATTTAGCAATTTTACAGCATGGGAATGGAAGAAATATACATTTTTCACCCAAAACCTTGATTTTAAGGGTTTTTAGACCACCCGATAGAGAAATTGGAATATCTCCTTTGATACTCAATAAAATATCACCACTCTAAATCCAAAGGAAAGCTTATTCAATTACCTATCAAACCATTATAGGCTTGGAGCATGAAAGTGAACATACAGTTTGTACCAAGTATGAGATCAACAAATTCTTTAGAAAAACACAAGAAAAACAACAAACTTCTTGTTGAAACTTCTTCAAAACATCAACATCAACCTTGCATTGACCAAGAGAGGAATATTTGAAGTCTTAAAAAATCCCTCCAACTTCTTGCAACTATCTTTTGAAAAGAGAGATGTTGGAAAACAACTAATCTCATGCTTTGACTTCTAATTGCCTAGTTAAGGCAATGTGAGCAACTTCTACCAACTCGACCACAAAGAGCCTTCCAAAATGTGTCAAAGGAATTTAAAAACTTTTCAAAAGTAAGGTGACTCCCCTCAGATGTCTAGATATAGCAAGGCATCCTTTTTCCTTATTTTTCCAAGATGCACTAGACTTACAAAGGAGGATGGAGACCTTATTGTACAAAGAAGTTGGTCACCAAGACCAAAAGCTCAACCAAAAACCTAGAAGACTTACTAAAAAGCATTGAAATGCTCCATAAGACCTTATTCTATCCATAAAACAAGAAAAAAAACATGAAAAATTATTCTAGGTCCGTTAGACCCATGGGTGCTCCTGCACCATACTCCCAAGCAAGAAAAAGATCTCAAGTCCTCTTTGAGATCAGGTCTTCTACAATAGTTCCATGCTATTTAATATCATTTTCTGACATCCATGTTACATCCTCTTCAGGTAGACCTTGCCATTTGACCAGGTATTCCTTGTAAACCTTCCTTCTAGTCTTCTTTGTCTCCTTGGTATCTAGGATGCATTCAAGAGTCATAGGTTGGCTGGGGGTAGTTCCTTCACCCAATCTTCATCCTCCATTGATGTTGTACCTGATCCATCACCTGCATTCATAGAAGCTTTGAAAGGATACAAGTCAAAAATGTTGAAGATAGGAGAGATTACCACCCCAAGAGGTAGCTCTATTTCATAAGCATTTTGGCCAAACTTGTGAACCACCTTGCAAGGTCCTATCTTCTTCATCATGAGTTTGGTATACTTTCCTTTTGGAAGTCTCTCCTTCTTCAAGTGTTCCATCACCAAGTCTTCAACCTTGAATTGGACATTCCTCTTCTTTAAATATTCCTTTTCCTTATACTTCTCAACATTCTTTTGAAGGGTTTCCTTCACTTGTTGATGAATATCCTTGATTGTAACAACAAAGTACTCACCTTGAGCACTTCTCTTAGCAACTCCTTCTAGATCTCTTAGTTCATAGATCCCTCTAGGGTGCATGCCATAAACTACTTCAAAAGGGCTTCTACCAATGCTCCTATTCATGGAGTCATTATATGCAAATTCAGCCTAAGGTAAAATCAGATCCCAAGCTTGTCCATGCTCCTTGGTAAGGAATCTTAAGAGGTTTCCCAATGATCTATTCACCAATTCAGTTTGTCCATCCGTTTGTGGATGGTATGCTGAACTAAAGGACATATTTTTTCCTTGAGTTTCTTCCACAAGGTCCTCCAAAAGTGACCAATGAATTTAGAATCCCTATCAGAAACAATGCTTAAAGGAAATCCGTGTATCCTAACAACCTCCTTAAAGAAGAGACCTACTATATGAGATGCATCATTGGTGCATTTGCAAGGAAGAAAATGTGCCATCTTACTAAATTTATCAACTACCACAAAGATACTATCAAAACCTCTTTGGGTTCTAGGCAACCCCAAGACAAAGTCCATACTTACACACTTCCAAGGCCTATTGGGAATGGGTAATGGATGATAGAGTCCTGCATGTGATGAAGTTCCCTTTGCCCTTTGACATATTGTGCAACCTTCCACATACCTTCTCACATCCACCTACAACTTTGGCCAATAGTAAAATCTCCTAACTTGTTCCAAGGTCTTGTCAAGGCCAAAGTGACCTCCAAGACTCCCACTGTGTTTCTCCTTTATGATATTCTCCCTCATTGAGAATTTACACACACAATTGGATTCCTTTGAAGAGAAAACCATTCTACAATAAAAAGTCAGAGAATTCACCATGAAAAGAATTCAAATGCTACTCACAAACATTGTATACCTCCTTGAAATATGAATCTTCATGATACATATTCTTCAATGCTTCAACCCCTATGCTTTGGAGTTGGATCTCTTGCACTACAAGTTACCTTCTACTGAGAGCATTTGCCACCTAATTTACTTAGCCCTTCTTATGCTTTATTATGAAAGTATAGGCTTGCAAAGAATCTACCCACTTCATGTGCCTATGACTGAGTTTGTCCTATGCATTCAAAAAAATCAAGGCATGATTATTAGTATAAACAACAAATTCTTTAGGTAACAAGTAGTGCCTCCACTTTTTGAGGGCTTGGAACATAGCATATAATTCCAAATCATAGGAAGAATACTTCCTCTTTTCTTCATTCAACCTCTCACTGAAAATGCAACTGGTCTTCCTTCTTGGCTCAAAACAGCCCCTATTGCTTGATTGCTAGTATCAAACTCAATGGTAAAAACTTTATCAAAATCAAGGAGCACAAGTATAGGCTGTTGTGCTACTCTCATTTTCACATATTCAAACCCTTTATCAACCTTATTGGTCCAAGAAAACTTACCTTTGTTACCTCCTTTGATGGTGTCCGAGATTGGTTCACAAATTTGGCTAAAGTTCTTGATGAACTTTCTATAAAAGCTTGCAAGTCCATGGAAGCTTCTCACATCTCCCATGAATTTTGGTGTTCACAAAGTAAGAATAGCATCCACCTTTGAAGGATCCATCTTCAAACTTCCCTTGGAGATGATAAAACCAAGGTAGACCAGTTCTTCCTTTATGAATTCACACTTTTCCATGTTGATCAACAAATTCTCCTCTTGTAACCTCCTTAGTACCATGTCAAGGTGCTTAAAATGTTCTTTAGACCTGCTAAACACGAGGATGCCATCTAAATAAACTACAACATACTTTCCAATGAAAGGTCTCAATACCTCATTCATAAGGCGCATAAATGTACTAGGGGCATTTGATAACCCAAAGGGCATCACCAACCACTCATAGAGACCTTCATTAGTCTTAAAAGTTTTCTTCCATTCATCCCCCTCTCCGATCCTTATCTGATGGTACCCACTCTTTAGATCAATCTTGGAAAAGTAAGATACTCCTAATAGACAATCCATGATGTCCTCCATTCTTTACATTGAGAACCTATATCTGATTGTGATCTTATTAATGGCTCTTGAATCAATGCAAATCCTCAAATTCCCATCCTTCCTTGGTGCTAGGATAGTAGGAACAACACATGGGCTCAAACTCTTCCTCACTAGCCCTTTATCCATCAACTCTTGCACTTATCTTGCAATCTCCTCATTTTGAGCAGGTGTCATCCTGTATGCAGCCTTATTGGGAAATGTAGCCCCTGGAATCAAATCAATATGGTGGCTTATATCCCTAATGGGAGGTAGGGAACTAGGTAATTCATTCACCGTTATGTCCTTGTAAATTTCCAACAACTCTTGGACTTCCCTTGGTGCATCTTCCTTCTTCTTTGTGGCCAGATCTGGTTCACTTTTTGGCTTCATAATTAGGAAGAATCCTCTTCCTCCTCCTTCCTTCAAGGTCTTCATGAACTCCTTCTCACCCACCATCAAAACACTAGGCCCTTCATGCTTTTCCTTGTCTTCTTCTAGGAGAGGCGAAAGGTTGTAAGTCCTCCCATCCTTCACAATGGAGTATGTGTTCTTCTCCCCATCATGCTTGGTCTTCCTATCAAATTTCCAAGGCCTACCATAAATATATAGTTTAATACTTATACTCAAATTTTTTTTCATTAGATCTCATACATTATAAGTCATGACGTGGATCACTATTGTAACTTTTTTGTGATTGAATAATTTGTTGTTTTATTTTTCGATGTTGGTTGTGGAAACACCTCCAAATGTTACAAGGGCAATGGATATCGGTGTTTCATCTACCATACAATCCTTGATGGCTCTGATAGAGGAGGTATGAGACAAATTACTAAATTTCAATTTACATTCGTTGTTATAGATGTTAGTTCTAGTGAAAAATCAAACCATTATTGATTCGTAGTTTAATTCCTATTTGGATGGTTTATATAGGGCTTGAGCATGCTTGAGCATCGACATGCAAATATTTCCATTGTGGAGAGTGATCATGAGATGGCTGTAAGTGATTATTTTGTTAAATATATCATTTTTTATAATGTAATTTCTATATATTAATGTCTTTACTTCTTATTGTAACAGTTAAAACTTCACCAGGAACTAAACTATAGGAGGAGTAGCAGGAGCACTCCTCAAGCATAGCAGAAATGAGTGACAGACTTATTGCCATCAAATAACCAAACAAAGGGAAATAATTTATTTCCAGAGCATGGGGAGAAATGGATTTTGATTCCAGAGCCCTTTGTTGTATGCCTAGACATGGCAATTTTGTACATATCTTGTATTGGATATATTTGACATTGTATGCCTATATGGAATTATCGTAAGCCTATATGGCTATTTTGTAACTATATTTTATACTTATATCGACATATATTGATGTACGCGTACATGGCTATTTGGTTAATACAATTTTTTTTAATCGATGGTGTCCATATTTGCTCTTTTTGACAATGTTAAGAGCATGCCTGCATACAGATTAGGAAAAAGACTTTTCCTTTTAGATTAGTAATGCATGGAATTTTCAAAAAGTATCCTTGATATTACAAAAAAATATGTGTTTATACCATAGCAACAACAATCTTTTGGGGAAAAAATCGGCAAACCAAAAGTATAAGATTTTTTGAAAAAGTTGGGAAAAAGTCTAGGAAAAATTGGAAAAAAAATAGATTTAAAAAAAAAGGTAAAAACAAGTAGAACAAGAGATAATTTTTAATTTTTTTTTTTTAAAGGAATTTCCATAGCATAGAGATATAGAGAGTAAATAAAATAAATATTTTAACTAATAAATTGTAAAAAATAGATTTTTGTAGTTTATATTCATATCATTGATTACATTGCATTACACATATTTCAAACTCAAAGCATTGATTCACATTGCATAAATAATAACTAGATGCTGATAGATGACAAAATTTCAATTACAATATAGTTTCTCCAAAGTCAACCTAAGCAGTCATGCAATTACTTCACATTGCATAACTAATAACTAGGAGCAGCTCCCAATTGCATTTGCTTGCCATGGCATTCTATGAGACCACATTTCTTTGAGGCATTCTTTCAAACAATTCACTGCCTTGTCTATACTACCACATTTTTGATACATGTCTACCAAAGCATTTTGTCAAATAGTTCACTGCCTTGTTGCTATGGCTGAAAGCCTAAAAGAAGTTCTTTCGAACAAGTTATGGATGCTTGGAAAAAATCTATCAAAAGCATAATAGTAAGCAATATCATAGACAAGGTAGTGAAATATTTGAAAAAATGCCTCAAAGAAATGAGGTCTCATGATGATGGAATGCCATGACAATCAAATGCTTTTGATTGTCATGGAATTCCATCACCATGAGACCTCATTTCTTTGGGACATTTTTTCAAAGAGTTCACTTCCTTGTCTATGCTAACACATTTTTCATACATGTCTATCAAAGCATTTTATCAAATAGTTCATTGCCTTGCTGCTATGGCTAAAAGCCACAAGTGCTTCGAAAATGCTATGGATTGTCATGGGATTCTATCACCATGAGACCACATTTCTTTGAGGTATTTTTTCTAACAGTTCACTGCCTTATCTATGCTACCACATTTTTCATACATGTTTACCAAAGCATTTTATCAAACATTTCACCTCATTGCTGCTATGGCTAAAAGCCTAAAATAGGTGCTTCCAAACAAGCTATGGATGCTTGGAAAAAATCTGTCAAAGCATAATAATAAGCAATAGCATAGACAAGGCAGCAAACTATTTGAAAAAAAGCCTCAAAGAAATGTGGTCTCAATGGTGGTGGAATGCCATGACAATCCATAGCAATTAGCTTGTCATGGCATTCTTCATGCCATTCCATCACCATGAAACCACATTTCTTTGAGGAATTTTTTCAAACAGTTCACTACCTTGTCTATGCTACCACATTTTTCATACATGTTTACCAAAGAATTTTATCAAACAGTTCACCTGCTTGCTGCTATGGCTAAAAGACTAAAATAGGTGCTTCCAAACAAGCTATGGATGCTTGGAAAAAATCTATCAAAGCATAATAATAAGCAATAGCATAGACAAGGCATCAAATTATTTGAAAAAAAGCCTCAAAGAAATGTGGTCTCAATGGTGGTGGAATGCCATGACAATCCATAACAATTTTCTTGTCATGGCATTCGTCATGCCATTCCATCACCATGAAACCACATTTCTTTGAGGCATTTTTTCAAACAGTTCACTGCCTTGTCTATGCTACCACATTTTTTATACATGTCTACCAAAGAATTTTATCAAACAATTCACTGCCTTGTTACTATGGCTAAAATCCTAAAAAGAGTACTTTCAAACAAGCTATGGATGCTTGGAAAAAATATATCAAAGCATAATAGTAAGCAACAAGCTATGGTCTCATGGTTTTTTTCAAACAAAAATCAGCGTGATTTTATTCACATTTTTTTGCAAGTTATAAACACATTTTTTTTTGGAAATTTTGTTGTTTTAAATGACATTTAAGTTTATGGTGGTTTTGTTTTTTATATGATGATATGTAATATTCTAATCCTAATTCATTCTTCTAGGTTGCATAGATATATATTTTGTTCTTACATGTTTTTTGTACCAATGAACCCAAAACGAATTGAACCCCCCTCCAAAATGTTTTGGCCAAATCGGCGAACCGAAGCCCTGAACCTGAACCTCAAAACCTATTCCAACACTCTTCATTTTTCCTACACAAACTTAATTGACCACCAAATTATGTTTCCCCTTGACTTTACCCACGTTTACTCCCTCAAACCTCTTTTTTTCATTCAAAACCCCTATTTTCCCAACTAGGGCATGTCATGCCATAACATACTTTTGACCTCCCTTGTCCTTGTAGACCTTTTGAACACATAAAACTCCACAATCTCACCCTATTTACAACCTATTCTAACTTATTTTCAAGCAATTTCTTCTTTTCACCTCTTCTAGCCTTACTTTTAAGGGGCCTCAATTTTGAATTTTCAATAGGGGCAGCGTTAGTCATCTCTTCCAATGCTCTTACTAATGCTATTTTCTTATTCCTACTCCATATCCTACTTACATCAGGCCCATATCACCGAGACACAACCTGAACAATAGGTGGAATGGCCTATTTCAACATACTACACTCAAACCCTTAAGGGATCGATTCGGTTGAATGTAGCTCAGAGCGATTCCACATGTTTGGGTGAGAAAGAGGAGCATGCCTAGTATGAACATGCCTATTCAGACATGTTGGAATAGTCTCTTTGGTCACACGAGTTGTAGAACGAAAGTTGCACCACTTTGCAACTTTCCACTGCTTCCATTTGACACTTTTTCCATCAATTGAAATCTAGACACCATGGGAAAACCACTCCAAGATAGTGAAAAATGAGAGAGGTTATTGTAGAGGGGCCCAACTTGATCTCATGGGATTAGAAAAGAAGTTTCTAAGCATCACGGTGTCCGAGTAACCTCATGCTGAAGTTTGCAGTCATTTTTCTCTTTGGACCCTTAAGGGATCGATCTGGTTGAATGTAGCTCAGAACGATTCCACGTGTTTGGGTGTGAAAGAGGACCATGCCTAGCCTAAAAATTCCTATTCAGACATATTGGAATAATCCGTTTGGTCACACAAGTTGCAGAATGAAAGTTACACCACTTTGCAATTTTCCACTGCTTCCATTTGCCACTTTTTATCAACTGAAAACTGGACACCACGGGAAAACCAATTTGAGATAATGAAAAATGAGAAAGATTATTTTAGAGGGGCCCAACATGATCCCATTGGATTAGATGAGAAGTTTCTAAGCATCATGGTGTCCGAGTAACCTCATGCTGAAGTTTGCAGCCATTTTTCCCTTTGGACCCTTATGGGATCGATCCGGTTGAACATAGCACAAAGTGATTCTGCGTGTTTGGGTGTGAAAGAGGACCATGCAGCACAAAAAAATTCCTATTTAGATGAGTTGGAATAGTCAGTTTGGTCACACGAGTTCAATAATGAAAGTTGCACCACCTTGCAACTTTCCACTGCTTCCATTTGACACTTTTTCCATCAACTGAAAACTAGACACCACAGGAAAACCACTTCGAGATTACAAAAAATGAGAGAGGTTATTGTAGAGGGGCCCAACATGATCCCATAAGATCATACGAAAAGTTTCTAATAATCATGGTGTCTGAGTAACCTCATGCTGAAGTTTGCAGCCATTTTGCCCTTTAGACCCTTAAGGGATTGATCCGGTTGAACGTAGCTCAGATAAATTCTGTGTTTGTGTGCAAAAGAAGACCATGCCTAGCATAAAAATTCCTATTCAGACGTGTTGGAACAGTCTGTTTGGTCACATGAGTTGCAGAACAAAACTTACACCACTTTGCAACTTTCCACTGCTTCCATTTGACACTTTTTTCATCAACTAAAAACTGGACACCATGGGAAAACCACTCTAAAATAATGAAAACCGAGAGAGGTTATTGTAGAGGGGCCCAATGTGATCCCATTGGATTAGACAAGAAGTTTGTAAGCATCACGGTGTCTAAGTAACCTCATGCTAAAGTTTTCAGCCTTTGTTCCTTTTTGACCCTTAAGGGATCGATCCAGTTGAACATAGTTCGAAGTGATTCCACGTGTTTGGGTGTGAAAGAGGACCATTCCTAGCATAAAAATTCCTATTTGGATGCGTTAGAATAGTTCGTTTGGTCACATGAGTTGTAGAACGAAAGTTGCACCACCTTGCAACTTTCCACTGCTTCCATTTGACACTTTTTCCATCAACTGAAAACTAGACACCATGGGAAAATCACTTTGAGATAATGAAAACTAAGAGGTTATTGTAGAGGGGCTCAACATGATCCCATAGGATCAAACGAGAAGTTTCCAAGCATCACGATGTCCAAGTAATCTCATGCTGAAGTTTGCAGCCATTTTGCCCTTTGGATCCTTAAGGGATCGATCTGGTTGAACAAAGGGTCTATACTCTAAACTTATCCAAACCTTACCAACTCTTGGGGCAGCAATTATAACGTGTAAAAACTTCAAAATCCACAATCAAATATTAGTTATACCACCATACAATGGGTAAACCCAAAACCCCTCTATTGTAGCCTAAACCCTAGGGGTTTATTGAAAATGATACTTCCAAAGCTAACCACAACTTAAAAATTACTCAAAAAAGATTGTGATACCCTACACAAGCTCAAACAATCATAAAATAACACTGCCCGACACAAAAGCACAATTTGACTCTTCATAACCACTATTTTTCTTAAAGAAAACTCACTTTCAAACCTCCCCAACACTACACATCATTACCACACCTTAATAATGTTAGTGTAGACCCATTCCTCAAGTTACATAGGCTACAGAAAGAGGAATGGGCCAAAAATCCATTTTTATTGACTCAAAACCTTCAAATGTACAAGTTCGGGCCGATTTTAGTAAATTGATGATATTCTACTCCTTATTTGCCTTGATGAAAAAAACCTACTAAATGGTGCTCCTGCACCAATCATACATTGACCTTCTTGTCCCTCCTAAAGTTTGGATGACATCCATTACCTCCACATAAAACTAGGCATCCTTGGTTTTCTTGGTTCCCATGCCTTGATATGGTTATGTAAATGAAAATAAAGAAAAGTAATCATCTCCTTCTCCGCTAGCTAGAAGAATGCATGCTTAATGTTTTGATACATGATATCAGCTCTCTCATCTACTCTCATGGTTGAATATTGAAATCTAGTATGGTGGGCCTCCAGAGTTCCAGTCATCTTTCTTCCTTTTCAACCAAATGATGGCTCGATCCACATGTCTACCAACCTAATTGACTTTGTTTTTGAAAGTTGAAGTTTCTTCCGAGTCACCAGTGTTGCTTTGTTTTCCTTTTTAGACTCTTTCATTGCTACAGATCATCTATGGGATTTAATCATTTGTACCACATGGTTGATGTGCTTTGAATCCTTGCATCTAAAGGAAATTTCCTCAACATAAATACTCTCTCAAGGTTAACAATCATACATTGACCTTCTTTCCCATCTTAAAGTTTGGACAAAATCTATTACCTCCACATAAAACTCGACATCCTTGGTCTTCTTGGTTCCCATGCCTTGATATGGTTATGCAAATGAAAATGAAGCAAAGTAATCACCTCCTTCTCCACTGGATGGAAGAATGCATGCTTAATGTTTTGATACATGATATCAACTCTCTCTTCTGCTCTCATGGTTGAATATCAAAATCCAATATGGTGGGCCTCCAGAGTTTAGTCATCTTTCTTCCTCTTCCACCAAATGCTGGCTTGATCCACACAACTGCCAGCCTAATTGGCTTTGTTTTTTGAAAGCTAAAGTTTCTCCCGAGTCACCAATGTAGCTCTCTACCTTTTCAGACTCTTTCATTTCTAGAAATCATCTTTGGGATTTAATCATTTGTACCACATGGTTGATGTGCTTTGAATCATCATAATAGTCTTGAAAATTGGTTGCTAGTACAAGTTCATTCTACTTTCACAATATTTTATAACCATGGAGTTTAGCCATTCCTTGATGCCATCAAGTGAAGATTGAGGAATGGCATCAGTGTGGAGTACATCCCACTTGAAGTATTTGAAAGAAATAGCCATATCAAATTCCTTTTTCCCAAGTCCTACTCTCTCAAGGTTAACAATCTCAATCTCACTAATGGCGATTACTACTAAGAAAGGTAATTCCACCAACTCTACAAAACAGTTTACCATAAGAATAATAAAATCAAAGGCTTTGAAAGGAACTCCATGAAAACAAAGCTCTCTAAATGGTAGATATCAAAGTCTAGTTCAAAATGTTTTAGATGAGGCTGCTCCCATAGCTCTCTTACTCGCTTGAAAAATCCTTGAAACTCTATATTGATTTTATTTTTCTTGTCCCTCTCTTGTTGTTCTTCCTCAATTTCATCAAGATCATACATTGACCTTCTTGACCCTCCTAAAGTTTGGACCACGTCCATTACCTCCACATAAAACTAGACATCCTTGGTCTTCTTGGTTCCCATGCCTTGATATGCTTATGCAAATGAAAATGAAGCAAAGTAATCATCTCCTTCTCCATTGGTTGGAAGAATGCATGCTTAATGTTTTGATACATGATATCAAATATCTCTTCTACTCTCATGGTTCAATACCAAAATCTATTATGGTGGGCCTCTAGAGTTCTAGTCATCTTTCTTCCTCTTCCACCAAATACTAGCCCGATCTAGACGTTTGCCAACCTAATTGACTTTGTTTTTGAAAGCTGAATGGTGTAGGAGCACCCACACCTCATCCTCAATTTGTGATTATTTGATGGTAAATTGGGAGGACAGTTGGTAAATGTTAGTATGTTGAGCTCTTTTTGTCTTGAATAAGGTCTAATAGACCAATCTTTTATGTACTTTGGGAATTAGTAGGTTAGGGTGGACAAATGTGCAAAAACACTCTTGAATTAAATAATTGTTGATATTGCCATAAAGGAAAATTATGTAAAAATTAGGTGTGAGTGCAAAGAAAGAGTCTAAAATTCATGTTATAAGGGTGTCTAAGTGGTCCTAGGCCTTTAGAATAATAAATTTGCATGATAAAGCTTATTAAGCAAAAGCATTGTTAAATACTAGTATTTGTAGGCTTAATAAGGGTTTGGTGGTTCAAAGGTAGTTATGGGAATTGAAGGGAGATGATTCTCATTTGAAATATATTAAAAACATCATTCAAGCCTAAATGGGAGTTCAATCAATAGTTTTTTTGAAGATTGGTGCTCTTCACAATGCCTAAAACTGTGGAATTTCAACATTTTTCTAAGTTTTCAGTTTCTTTTCTCAGTGTACGGCGTAGTATAGGCCTCTTATGAATATAAATTCATGAAACATTGTGGTGGAAGGTCTTAACCTAGATTTCAATCTATTTTGATACACCTTTGGTTGTTTTAGTGAAAGGAAAATCAATTTTTCTTTATTCAGTCTGTAGAGACCAACAAGGTTTGAGTTTACTTTAATTTTTGTGATGGAGCCCTTCCTCCTACTGTGGTGAATTGTGACTCAGAGGAAAGGTTTACAATGTTTTTTTTTCAAGTTTCCTTAACTCTTTTAATAGTGGTAAGGCATTTATAGGGCTGGTGATGTTGTTTTAGGTTAAGAATGTGAGATTTTGGCTTGAAATGGAGGAACCAAAGTGATGTTTTTAAGATCTACTGAGTCTAAAGGCTAGGTGAAGGTTTATTATGTGTTTTAAAACCCTAAAAACCTTTTTTGATGCTTTGGTGAGGTTTGGAAGGCCTTGGAGTTGTGAGATGCTAAAAACCCTAGGTATTTGTTAGAAAATTGAGGGTTTTAAGAAATTATGGCTTAGAGGTTGAGTGCTTTTCTAAAACCTATAGAATTGGGAGTTTTGTGACCTATTTGATGATTGTCCAAGAGCTTGTGGGGTTAGAAGATGTTTAAAGAGCAGTTTTTTGTAAAACATGGCTAATTTTGTAGCCTTTTTGTAGGGCAGTTTGAAGGATCTCCAAAAAATTGCAAAGAAACCTTGTATTTCTAGCTTGGGAATGGTGTTGGGGGTTTGAGTAGATGCTATATTGATGATGAGATGGTCCTTGAGAGGCATTCTCTAAAATTTAAGCCAAATTGTTGAGTTTGGGAGCCTTTTTATTGGTAGTTGTTCCAAGGTGGCCAAATGAAATAGCAAAGGTTGTTGATTTACTAAAATCTGATTTGTTTGAGTCTTCTCCACCTTGACTTTGCATCACTAAAGTTTCTCTTGAGTCACCAGTGTAGCTCTGTCTGCCTTTTCAGACTCTTTCATTGCTACAGATTGTCTCTGGGATTTAATCATTTGTACCACATAGTTGGTGTGCTTTGAATCCTTGCATCTAAAGGAAATTTCATCAACATAAATAATGCTACTCTCTGAAGGTTAACAATCTCAATCTCACTAATAGTACATTTACAACCATATTCAAAGATTTTCCTTCAAAAGGCTACAAATTCAAATATTGACTTAAATAGCCTTCAAGAGGCTTTAAATAGCCTTTACAAATGATTCTACATCTTTCCAATCATGCCTAAATGTTATTTTTGTAACTAACATGACTTATTACATTATAAATCAATTGTGGATGTGTTATGGCCTTATTCAATTGAAAAAACTCAAAACAAAAAACTAACTTAAAAGATTTCCAAGAACCAAGTTTGCTCAATAACCTTGGTGCCCCTACACCAAATTTCATTATTTCAGTAAATGTCATTACAAGTAAATCTCATTGCAATGCCTTAGGTACTCTATTCTCATAGATATTTTACAATGTCACTCATACATTCAAGATTCTCTTATAATGTCTACATCATAGGTTCTCATTTAGAGGTTAACTTCAAATGAGAAACTTGAGATTCCCTCACAAAGCTTCACACACTCTTTTATAATGGCTTGAAATCAAAATTGAGATTTGTCAAGATCATCAAAATAAGGATGTTGCATTGATTTTTTGGCTGAGATTCTCTTCGATGGCTCTAAAATCAGCATTTTCTGTAAGGAGAGACCAATCAATTTTTACTAGTTTAGTTATAGATAGGAAAAGTAAAAAAATAAAAAGAAACAACCCATGTCCAAAATGGAAATGAAATGAAAATAGATGGAAGGCACTTACAGATAGGCATGGTAGTCTCTCAACTTAGTCACTCCTGCTCATACATCTTCACTGTGAGTTCCAAGATACCTATTTCACACAACACCTCTCATGAATCTAGAATATCTTGAAATTCGAGATGCTCCTATAATGTCTACATCATAGGTGCTCATGATAAGGTTAACTTCAAATGAATAACTTAAAATTCCCTCACCAAGATTCTCACACACTTTTGTAATGGCTGAAAATCATAATTGAGATTTGTCAAGATCATCAAAATAGGGATGTTGCATTGCTTTTATGCCTGAGATTCTCTTGGATGGATCATAAATTTGCATTTTCTGCAAGGGGACACCATTCAATGTTTACCGGGTTACTTATAGATACGCAAAGTAAAATAAGACATGATAGCATTGGCATCAAACAAATTAACGTGGATACAAGTATAAATTAATAAGAACCATTGTGCATATACTTACAAATTAATCCAATGAACCATCCGGATCTGCTCTACTCTTTATTAAGTCAAGTATTTCCTCATGGTCAGACTCACGGACCTTCCACAAGGTCTTGTTCAAAGGTCTACCCCCATATTTGCTCAAATGAACATTGGATTCCACAAAAAGTTTGAGTAATGAAGAATCTTATGATGCGTGTCAAAGTCCTCAAACAACCAATGTTTAACACTCTTATGTGGGTACCTTCTAAGCCACGTTCTAGTAACAACAATTGAGCCTGTAGGGTATTCGATGTTTTCTCCATCTATAACTGGGGCTTCCAATTTCTTTTTGGCCTCAACACAACGACACAAGTAATAGTCCATTCCCTCTTAGTTTTCTTCATCTGTAATAACTGCATAAACATGCCCTGCATTGATATGTGCATAAAATCACTCAAAATTAGTCAATGTTACGAATACAGTACAAAGTAAGATAACAATATGGAATTTCAAAAAGTAAGAAAGCAAATATATTACCTAGTTGAACTAGATCTAATATGTGGTCAAAGTCGACCAATGATTCCATTTGTGTTAGTTCCAATGCCATCGGGGGGCGATGTGTGTGAAGTGGGGTAAGATAACTTGTCAACCATTTTTCAACCCACTCCCCTGACTCACAATCATTCCAGGCTTGCATTGTACATGAAGAACAAAAGCATGCCATCTTACATGTATCGATACTCCATGAACCTACATTTGAACTA
>VDFB02252616.1:33548268-33570671 GCA_007258455.2 Sequoia sempervirens
CCCACCCTCTCTCCCACTCTCCCACCCTCTCTCCCACACTCTCTCCCACTCCCACCCTCTCTCACCCTCTCTCCCACAAGCATAAATACATACATATAGGCATACATGCAAGCATGCAT
Source organism: Sequoia sempervirens (assembly GCA_007258455.2). Taxonomy (NCBI): domain Eukaryota; kingdom Viridiplantae; phylum Streptophyta; class Pinopsida; order Cupressales; family Cupressaceae; genus Sequoia; species Sequoia sempervirens. The sequence goes on from VDFB02252616.1 coordinate 33,548,388, forward strand.
ACATACATACATACATGACACACCAACATACATATACATACAAACATATCAACAAACATTCAATAAAGTGACATTTAACTAAAGGAAGACATAACGCAAGAGCGTTGTGTTGCTAGACATGTTCCCTAGAGAAGCCAAAAAATCAAAACTAACACATAACACGAGCACATTATAACACACTTGCGTTATATTTTTCTTTGGGAATCCCTGAGCCTTAGCTTTGGTATTTTCCTTGGAAAACCAACCCAAAGGATTGGAGGGAATTCCTAATGACCAGAGACATGTTTTTTGCAAATTATACAATTTTTCACATAATTGGGTTCATGCTCACTGTTAGGATTGCATCTCGTTCAATATTGACTAAATCAAACACATGGGTAATGTTAAGATCTCTCTTAGCTTTCCAACGATCAAATTTTTTTCACTTTCTGACAATGTTAGTCCTTTCATCAATAATTTCTTTTGTTTGTATGTCTATTTTTTGTCAAAAAGCAGTGTTTGGTGTTTTTTTTGTTATAAATTAACCGTTCATCAAAATTTTAAATAAATTACATTTTTAGAAACTAGATTGCATTCTACAAATTTTAAAAAATAAAAATTAAAAAAAATCTATTTCTTTCCAAAATTTGTAGTGGGAGCACAACCAAAATTCTGCTTTTTAGGAAGTGCCCACTTAGAAATTTAGTAAAAAATAAAATATTCATTAAAAAATTATCAGAAAAATCATGCATCAACTAGATAATGTTAGCTAACTTCTGACTATAGCAATTTTAAAATTACTACAAAAAAGTTTACCATGCTAGGGTTGTACAAGAGTTGCTATGTTATGTTTTTCTGACAAAAACAACAGTAATTTCTGTACATCCCTCTTTTGAACCCCTTAATCTCAACCATTTTAAAAATAAATTAGTAGTTTAGAAAGTAGACTCAGAGCACTTCGACCCTTGTTTTTGTTCCATCTCAAAATTTTGAGTGTAGCTATCCTCAATTTCATTTCCAAGGTCAGTATTTCCTGATTTCAGAAAAAAAAGTGGCCACTTAGGCCCCCTTTTTTGGGAACCATCTTGGTACACTTACCCCCATGCACCCAAGATGGCCTATGAGTCCCAGATCATTAAATCTGGGCCATACAATCCAAAATCACTAAATCATGATTGGTTATTTGATATGTGTTTGGATTATCCTCAAAAAGATGCATTTAATAAGGTCAAGTGGATGCAAAATAGGACCAAATAAGGCATAAAAAAAGCCTAATTTTAGTAGGGTTGGCCCAAACAAGTGTGAAAGTGTAGAGGGATACATTTTTCTACACTACATTTAGCCCCGACTTTAGTGAAAGGAGGAACTTGCTTCAAGTTCATACTAAAGTAGACCAAATCACATCAAGAGGGGTCCAAGTGTACCAATGCTAGTAGGATAGGATGACAATGATCAAGAGGGTTGTGCAAGCCACCAAGGATTGAGGTCCTATGGAAAATTGATATAGGGAAAAGAGAACACACATGCAAATGATATAAGGAGAAACAACAAGGCACAAGCATACACTGCCAAAGACATAAAGAATGAAGAAAACAAAAACAAAAAGAGATGGATCAAGCTTCAACTGTTTGTCCTGCACGTTGTTGATTAGATCTAAGATGTTTGTCCAAGAACATTTACAAGTGAAACACGATTTCCACTATGCAAACCAACACATGCTCACAAGGGCTAGCGAAACCTCAGGTTGTCCACTAGGTGAGCCCCCAATGAGACACATATGCACATGACCAATATGCACTCACATAGACAAGCAAGTGGCTATGGGAAATTCGCACCTAAGTTCAACTCACATATGATAACCATACGAAAGTTATACCTCCTAATGAATTTGATAAGGCGCCACACAACACGAACAATAGGATCAATGAGGCAAGCAAAGCTTCGTATGCTTGACACCCATGAATGATTTCAATACCTAGAAATTATTCTATGACTTTATGATTCTATCAAAAACCAAGAGATATTATGGTATATATATTTAGTTTTTGATGGTAGATAGTGAAATTAACTTTTGGGTATTTTATATTCTACACATTGTAATTGTATGAACATATGTATATGTATTCATAGACACATGTGCATATATTTATATAACATATTAAAAAATAATACATAATTTGTAAAGAGTAAACCAAGGGAGGTTTTAAATATGCATCTAAGGGAAAGTACAAAAAGATAGGGGACCAAAACGTTGGTCCCATCCCAAACATAATGCAAGTGTATTTGTCAATCTTAAAATTAATACACTAAAGAAGTAGAGCTCATTTGAACTCAAAATATCACCTTGCAAAGTATATAGACAAAAAATAACTAGAAGAAAAAATGCATTGTGAAGATTGCCAAACCACCCTAAAAATGCCATCACAATGTCCTTGAGGTTGAGGGGGTAAATTTAGTTAGTTTTCTAGTGAAAAAATCAATTAAATAGCAAGAGAGAAATTGTTTGATTGAATTTTGTTTAATTTTTTGAAATTGAAAATCCCCCACCCATTCATGAAAACCTTGGGGAAGAACAACTACAAAAAACTCCCCCCCACAATGCCTCAAACTTCTCCTAGGACATAAGAAAATATCCTAAGAAAAATAGAAAGCAATAAGAAAGAACTTCAAGTTTTAATTGAAAAGTTGAGAAATCTGAGTGGAACAACCTCCTGTAAGGTCTACCCTTGCCACTTGAGTGGAATCTATCCTCTCACATAGATCTTATGAGTTTCCATATCAACACCTTTCCAAACAAGAGGTAAGAGAAAATATAATTTTATGTTGATAAATTATCCTACAAATAGATTAAAAAAAAATATTGAAATTCAATTTGTGTGCATTTTTTATTAACTCATGAACTAATGAACCCCTACACAATAGGTTTAGGGAGTTTACCTATCAATTGGTGCTAACACAAAGGGATAAAGAATAACTTTTGAGATAGGTGGTGGACTATTTTTTACCATCCTCCATTCAACAACAATGAAATCTCATAATACCTTTTGAGGAAACTCTATTGCAATTTTTTCCTCAATGAGATCCCAAAACTACTTTGACATGTGAGAGTTCTAGAGTATAGATAGGGGCTCTATATATGACATAAAGGAGGAACATAACACCCAAGGCCAAGCATGGAGACTGGGCTTGCTATGCCCAACATTGAGCATGTAACAATACATTCTATTGTGAAGGAGAGTGTGAGTTTCAGACCGTATAGTCCATCAACTTTCTCACTCAAACCCTTTTATAGCACACTAGGCCTCTAGCACACCATGATGAGGGTGAGGTTTCTAGGTATTGAAGTTCACCTCTCATTTGTTAAAACTATGAATCTCTTTGTGATTATGGGTTTGAGGATGGTCAGGATGCATGTGGCTAGTAATAGGAAACATCCACATTGGATGAAATTGTATTAAAAAATGCACCACTATATGATACATTTGGCATTGATAGACAAATAACTTTGAACAAGGTTAAATTCAATTTACTGCATTTCAATTTAAAATGTAAGATTAAATAAATTAGTAAATTGATTGTAATAAAATTTTAGGGTCAGAGTGTTCACCCTATGTATGGTGGCCCTTTAGCTCCCACTTACATAACCATGTCAAGGCCATAGGTATATAATTAGTAAATAAATAGTAAATATGATACATGCATATATTTTTACCTTACATAAATTGTAATCTTAAAATTCACATTAGATGGTGAATATGTGGATGTTGGGCCTTCGACATGAGGACTTGTCGGTGGAAGTGGTCATACATATTTCACTAAGGTAAGCTCGACTATTTTTAATCATTATATTTATAAAATAATCTTAAAATAATATTTTTGTAATTTAATAACATTCAATCATCTTTAGTTGATGACATCATTAAATTATACTCCTCTAGGTATTCATAGCATAGTGGAAGAGGGTTTTGCTATAAGTTTTTTAATCTTTGATGCCTTTGAAAAAGGTATGAGCTAGATTAGTAGATTTCATAATCTATTTTTATTTCATCCCACATCTATTAATGAAAATTTTAACGATATTCATCTATAGTTTAATTTTTTAATGCTTGTTATAGGGGATCACAAATCTAGTTCATCCACCTTCCCTTTAGAAAAATTAAGAGAGGAAATGATTGCTTCAGAGAAATTATTCAAGTTAGTGGTACGTGATTATTCCTTTGTCTCATTATATAATTCAATTTTTATATATATTAAAGTGTATAATTTTTATTGTATTAGGTGGATCTCCAAAAAATCTTAGAAAGGAGTTCAAGTCAATGGGTTCACAAGAAACCATAATTGCTTTCCTCTCCATCCACTTGATAGGAAAAGGTTCATGAAATCTTCCCTTGTGGAGGGAATTGATTATATTATGACTTTGTTGTATGCCTATATGGAAACTATGTTCACCTATTTTTGTATTATAAATATGTGACATTATATGACTATATGGCTAATTTTTAAGCACACATGGCTTTCTTGTACATACATGTATTGTACTTCTATATAACATTGTATGCCAATATGGATTTTTAGTTGGTTAAATTTTTTATATCATTTTTTAAACTACTTGTGTTAAAAATGACAACAACAAGCTATAATTAGGCTATAAGATATTGCTTCATAGCTTGACATAGAGTAATGGAAATAGGGAAATGTACAAGAAAAATATTGGCAAATGTTGTGGAATTTGGCTTTACACTTGGTGATAAACAATCTTTTCAAATATATGTACTCTTGGCTTATAGAAGAGGTCACAATTTTGTATTTTGGTGATATTTCAATTGATATATATTCTTAGAATATTGGAGACATTACAATTTATTAAGTTTGGTAGTATTCTACAATTTAAAAACTATGTTTCTTATACTATTGGTGCTAGGGTAGGATTTATGGGTCTTTATTTTTGCATAAGAGGTTTGGCATCTGGATTTAAATGAATATCATGCTGAAATAAGTCTTTCCTATAAGATTTCAAGTCATCATATGACTAGACGAAAATATTTTTTTATATTTCCTCAGCAAAGATATAATCATTGTCTTGATATTCAAGTTTAATTTATTTTCAATCTATACCTTTTTCGGAGATGCATCAGTCCCTAAATTTATTTCTTCTAGGAATTTTTCATGTATAGGGTATGGTTTGGAAATATTCCTATAATTTTCATGAAAGACTCTTTCCAGATCCACCAATCCCTTCGGGAGTTTGTTTATTTTCAACTAAATAACCTCATTCCTAGAATAGTTTCCTTTTATGGTATTCATCAAGATAGTGGAGGAGCTTGATTAAATATTGATCATGTAAATTTTCCTTGATAAAAGATGTTGTCAGGGATTGAAGGTCTTGCTAGCACTTAAACCTTGGAAATTCCTACCAAGGTTATATCCTCAAGCCTAATGGCTATATTAATTCCATCCATGAAATTCTTCCCTCTTTCAACCTAGTCAATTGAAAAATAATCAAACAACTCAATGCTGTCCCACAAAAAAACTTTATACTTTTTAAGTCTTTATGCTAGGATATATACTTTTCTCTAATTTTAGAAACAACCAATTCTAAATCTTCCTAAACCCTGAGTTTCTTAATTCCATGTTTCATAGCTAAATTCAATCCCAATAATAAGGCATCATACTCAGTAACATTTTTTGTGAATTCAAAGTGTATAGTAAAAGATAATTTGAGGGAATTACCATTTGGTGAAATAAGAACCACCCTATCCCTTGGTACTTCTTTGGAATATGCACCATCAAAATGCATCAACCATATGCCATTATTATTAGTAATTGTTTGAAATTATATGGGAAGAGGAAGTTTCTTTTTTCAATAGGCTGAGACACTTCAACTCTAAAATTATCCAAATCAGTGTTAATGAAGAAAGAATCCTCTCATGGATTAGTTTCTTCTACTACTGTAGGAGATATTTTCTCTTAGTTTAGTTTCACATCTTTTCAATTTATAGTAATTAGGGCATAAGATGAATCCATTTGTATACTCCCACCTAGAACTATAGACCATCTCCTTGATAATAATATGCCATATATCAAGGAAGGATGCCAACCATTGTGAGATTCATGTTGCAGGTCTTTTATGGGAATGCAACTAGCTTGAAATCAACATCCTTCATAATACAAATAGGTGACACTTCTTTGGAATCCATGGTAAAGCACTTCCCATAGGATTTTATAACTTGGAGACCTAATTGATTCATGATTGATAAAGGAATGACTTTGGTTGATGCCCCATAATCAATCATATATTTTTTACCATCTTGTCATTGATCAATAACGTTACATAGAAAGGATCTACTTGGGATGGGAATTTTCTCAACATGGTTCCCAAGTATACCTAAGAAATTTCATGACCATATTTTTGACATCAACTTTGTTTTCATTTCATTTTTCCCTTGCTTGTTGACTAACATTATATGTGTTATTGGATGAAAATTTTGAAACATCTCCAATAAGGACCAATTCTCTATCCATGTGTTCATCTGTATAGTGTTGAAAATTGCATACCCTTGCAATTTAACCTAGACTCTTGTATCCACTTTAGTGTCCACTCCCTTAATATTTGTATAGGCTCATCTTAGCCCTTACATCAAAAATTTTCCCTCTCGATATGCTTAGGGTGGACTTGTTAGCAACTACCTTTGTGTGATAGTTTTGCATTAACCTTGTGTTTTTCTTATATCTTGCCATTTTTTTAGCATGATTTGTCTAGACACTAGCACCTTGTGTGAATGTCTATGTGTTGCGCTAGCATCCCACAATTCATTTTATCATTCAAAGGTCATTCTTGAGAATTTTTCCACTTGTCACCTACCTAGGTTAGTAGAAATGGCTCAAGAAAATTAGAAATGGATTGACAATGTCCTTTCCCCCCTCCTTTCTATTTTAAATCTTTCACTCCACACTCTCTCTGTTGGATTTATCTTTTCACTCTTGGACATTCTCCTTGGCTATCTCTCTCTCTCAAACTTGCACAACTCTCTAAAACTTGCTACAATGGTCTCAAAGCTCTCATAACTCTCTTGGCTCTCACAAATCTCTCTTTCTCTCCCTCTCTTTGGCTTCTTCAAGCCTTGCAGGTAATATCTATTTGTCTTATGTCTTTGAGCATCTTGGGATTTATCACATCCCCTATCTATGTATTTATCATCCCTTCTATTTATCTTTTGATCTATCTATCTATTTGGCTACTATGGAAGTGGAAACACCAAAGCATGGACTTGATTAAGGCAAGTCCCCAAACAACCCCAAACATTTCTCTCGGTCTTATGTGTGTAGGTATTGGAGAAATTTTCATTGGAGCTTCATTGCTTGGTTCTTTGTGATTAATTTCTTTCTCTTCCTTTGTTTTATCATTTACATTTTACTTAGTTTACATTATATTCGAGTTTTTGTCAGTGTTTGTTATTTCCTTGCATTTTAAAGTTCTTAGCAATAAGAGTAGTACTGGTCACTTTGTTGTTTTCTGGCATACTCTCATTTTTCAATCTTTACAAGACACCAATGCATCGTGGGTAAATCTGCACACCACACTATCATCCTTGGCCAAGAGCTTACTAGACTATCCAGAAGACCTCTATGACCTGCTCCTTTATTTTTTGGAACTCTCTCCTTTTAATTTTGCATAAAACATAAATAAACAAACTTCATAAATATATCATGTCACCTTAGCTTTGATCTTTGAGGTAGTTGAGGAACATTTTCTCCTTGAGACATCATCGTCTTGAGGGTTGTAAATCTCCTCCTCTACATTTTGGTTAACCCGATGTGAACACTACTCCTACATTATTGTGGTTCATCACTTTGTGTTGAACCCAATATTGGAAACCATTCTATTTTTTATTTTATCATTTAAGACATTCTTTATTATTTTTGTAAGTAGTATTGATACAAGAAAAAGGAAAAATCCAAGATTTTACCTTATAAGAAAAAATATTTGGGTTGTTGCCCCAAACCCCATTCCATGCCATCAAAGTAGAAATAATACGCTAGCCTTTGACTAACTTGTTTGTGCATTATTTCTTATATTTAACTTATTAATTTTAAAATTCATTTACTATCATATTTTATTAATGAAAAATTTATAGTTTTATTCAAAGTGCTAATGATGTTCCATTCCATGAATGTGATGGTGACTTAGCTTTGTCCATGTCACTCTATACCTTTGATCCTTCTCATGAAATTCCTCTTGTTTCAAAGGATATTTTATCATACGAAGATGAAATCATTGATACTTTTCTTAATGTTACTCTACCTTCTCTTCATTCCAATACACTCTCTTCTAGAGACAATGTATTAGTGAATTATGAATCTCCTCTCACATCAGATCCTCCAAGGATAGATGTTGAGCATATTTCCTCAACAAATACTTCCATGTAGGTTGTGATGAATCTGGTAATGTGATTGTAGTCTTTTCTACCCCTAAAAATCCTAAGAAACCAATCATTTACATGACTTTGGCTAGTCCTTCTCCAAAGAGAATCCATTCTATTCATGGTGTTCCATTTAATAGTGATTCTCTAGTATTTATACAAAGTTTTCATAGTTTAATGCTTCTTCCAATAATAAAATAGCTCATATTTATAATACTCTGACAAAACAAATTAAATGTTGATCAACCTGCTTCTCTCCCACCTTCTCAACCTATTCTTCCATCTTCTCTTAAGTCCCTATCTCAATCTCAAGCAGAGTATGATCTTATAGAGAAACTTTTTGTTACTCTCGCTAAGATCTCTCTCTGGGATCTTCTTCAAACTTCTACTCTTTATCATGGTATGCTTTAGGAGGCTCTATTGAAGTTCCTTGTGCCATTTTCTACTAGATTAAGGGTGATCCCATAATAGAGGTTTACAATTTTTGGCCAAACTGGACACTGAAATTATTATTTTTAACTAAATCTTCACATTCGGGCACCTATAACAGCTAAACTGTGAGGAATTTGAAGATGGTGCAAACTAGAGTCTCATCAAATTTTGTCTGTACATTTTAAAAAATATTTTTTCAAAAATTTTGGAATCAAATTGCATCTTTTCCATCTCCCATGAAAATAGATTTTGAGAAAACAACATTTTTAAAAGTGACGACACCGTATAACACATAACTATTTTTCCCATGAAGGATAAAATTCTAATTCTTTCAAATTTAGATTTTTAACTCTGATGTCTAGTGCTTCCACTTGGTTAGATAGTTTTTAATATTTTTCCTTAATCAAGTTTCAAAGTCAAACGAATTATTTAGACACAACGCGACGATAACGTGAACTTTTTTGTATATGTCGTTTAATTTAATTTTTGTTGGATCAAGGACTTCAATATCGGTGCACTCATATTTTCAATTTTTTATAATTCTATTTTTCCACATGTGAAGAACAAAGAAATTCATTTTGATGAAAAACCTATGTTTAATAAACTTAAAAACAAATACATAACAAAACCAAAAACATATTAAAATTATATTCATTGGATAGCTTGTTTGAGGAATACCATAATCATTTGAAATAAATTTTAAATGAATTCATTTGATCCCCCAAAATCTAAATCAAAAGTGATTTTTTATCAGCATTTTGATAGGTGTAAAGGAGACACATTTATAGGTATGGTTTAAAACTAGCAAGGTTCTATCCAAGGGGGTTTGATCTAAGGTGGATTTGATCAAACCCTCTTCAATTGGAATCCTTAAAATGGAACTTTTTAAGGCTTAAATCATTATATTTTCTAAAAATATGTGATTTCAAATTTAAAAATTCGCCTCTTAGGAATTGTAAAACCACTATTATGACAGCACCCTTTAAGTGATGTGAATACTTTAATGGATTGTATGCACTTTGATACTTCAGATATTACATTATATCAACATGAAATTCCTCCTCCTGAAGTACAAAGTCAGGTTGATCCATTAATGATAACTTTGTTTGTAAATAATTTTGGTATTAGACGCACTCTAATTGGTATTGGTTCGATACTCAAAGTTTTCATTATCGATATTTTACTTGAAATTAAAATTGATCCTAATTCACTTGTGGGTAAACCCACAATAGTGGGTTAAAATTTTCCCATGAAGAAAAATTAAAAATTTCCATCAAAAAAATAAAAATTGCTTACCCTTTCAAATGAACCCCCCCTTCTAATGACCCCCCCTTTGAATGAACCTCGACCCTTCTAATGAGCCTCCCCTCTTTGAATGAACACCAACTTGCACCATATAGGGGTGGTTCGAATGAACCCCCCTTTTTAAAACTTTTATCCTTTAATTGAAAAATTAATGCATTTTTTGAATTTCGAAGCTCAATTTGGAGGAGAAAATGGAGTCAAATAGAGGAACCAATTTGGAGAACTATAGTCCCCGAAATGAGCTTCCCAACAAGTGTAAATTTGATATATTTTTCTTTTAATTTTTATTTTATTTGTTAGCTTTACTAAAGATAGGTTTTTCATTGAACTTAATGTTTGATGAAAACCCATTGCATCCAAAAATTGTAAATTAGTGGATTTTGTTTTTGAAAAATATGTACGCTCTAGGTATTTATGTCCTTGTTCAAACAAAAAAAAAAGAAAAGAATTTCAATACACACAAAAAAAGTTATGCAATTGAAAGTGCACCTATATTTCTAAATTGTAATTGGTTTGACTTCAAAACTTAATTAAAAGAAAAATATTTAACAAAATGTTATGAAACAAAATGGAAGAACTAGATATCAGTGTTACCAACCTAAATTCAAAAGAATCAAAGTTTTATCCTTTGTAGAAAAAAAAGTTATGCGATTGAAAGTACACATCACTTTTTAAAAATGTTGTTTACTATTATCAAAGGAGATGGGTGATCCCACAATACTGGTTTACAATTTTTGGCCAAACTGGACACTAAACTGATTTTTTCTAAGTAAATTTTCACTTTTGGGAACCTATAGTGGCTAAACTGTGAGGAATTTTAAGATGATGCAAACTAGTGATTTGTGACATTTTTTTGTAGATTCTAAATATATATATTTTTAAATTTTTTGGAAGATTTCAGATTGCACTTCTTTTTCCACCTCCTTCAAAAACTAGTTTTTTATAGTAAACACCATTTTTAAGGAGTGACACTCATCGTATAACACATAATTTGTTTTCCATGAAGGATGAAATTATAATTTTTTCAAATTTAGATTCGTAACTATGATATATAGTACTTCCTATTGGTTTCATAGTGTTTTATTGAATATTTTTTCCTTAATCAAGTTTCAAAGTCAAACCAATTAGAATTCAGACATAGGTGGATCGTATAACAAATTTTTTTTTGTATTTATCGAAATTCAACTTGTTTTTGTTGGATCAAGGACTTCAATATCTGAAACACTCATATTTTTCAATTTTTTTTAATAATCTTCTATTTTTCCACATGTGCAGAATAGAGAGCTTTATTTTCAGTGAAAAACCTACATTCACAAGAAATAAAAAATAAATATATAATAATAAAATTAAATTTACTTAAAATTATACTTTTTGGGAAGCTTATAATAAGGACTACATAATTGAAAAAAATAATTTTTAAATGATTTCATTTGATCCCCCAAAAGGTAAATCAAAAGTGGTATTTTATCAACATTTTGATAGATGTCAAGGAGACTCCATTATATGTATGGCTTAAAACTAGTGGGGTTATATCCAAGGGGGTTTGATCTAAGGTAGTTTGATCAAACCCTTTTCAATGGGAATGATTTAAATGGAAATCTTTAAGGCTTAAATCATTATATTTTCTAAAAATATGCAATTTCAACAAAAACCAGAATCTCCCAGAAATTGTAAACCAGCTTTGTGGGATCACCCAGATGAAAAAAAAATTACAATTTAATTTCAATATTTTTTGAAAAAATACATTTAAAATCTACATACAAAATCTCACAAATCATGAGTTTGGATCATCTTCAAATTCCTAACATTTTACCTACAATAGGTGTCGGAAAGTGAAGATTTTTCTTAAAATGTTGCTTTCAATGCCAAGTTTGGCCAAAAAGTGTAACCCACTATTGTGGGTTCACCCTTGTAGCCTCATGTATATCTATTCATGGATTTGATAATGTTAATTAAAAATCTCTAGGTATGAAAATACCACCTTTACAACTTGGACCCATTACTTTACCCACCCTAGTACATGCAATGCTAGGTCCTTTATCCTACAATCTTATTCTCAATACAACGTTGATTCATGCTATGGGTGCACTCCCATCTAACTTACATAGATCTATCAAATTCATTCATAATAATCAAGTAGTTATAATAAAGGTCGATCCTGAATCCCTTTACTACAATCAAAAGGTTGTAGCAGATCAGACTTCAAGTTGTACTACTTTTAAAAATTTAGTTCCTTCATTATCTTCAAGTCTTATTGCACTACCATTAGTTCCTAATCTCAATGGTGACCTGCTAACTCACTTTCTTCTCAAGAAAATGCATGTCTCATTGATGATTGGGGTTCTTTAGACTTTACAAAATACTTCATTAGAGAGTATAATGTCAACCCTATCCACCTTGACATCCAAAAAATATCATTCACACCCACTATCAAAGATGACATTTTTTTTGTATCGTGGGATACTGTGAACAACAATTGTAATGTCCTTAATGTTGATCCTCCCCATTTTGAGGAGTTGTAATCATATTATGGTTTAGGATATAATATTATTTCTAGAAGCATGCATAGAAAGGAAATGGTCTTGGGCACATGGAACAAGGAATTAAGGTCCCTATGGAACTGAAAATACACTCTTTTATAGTGGGCATAGGTTACATACCTTCTCCTTTGTCTACATCCCCTCCTCCATTGTCTAATGTCTCTATGTTTTCTTCTTGTGAGCAATCAAAATTATCTTCACAAGAGAAAGGATTCTCTATTGTCTAATGTCTCTATGTATTTGAACAAGAGAATATCTTATTGAGGTTTCTCAAAGCCCACTCGATTACTATTCCTCCTGCTACACAAGAAATTTAATAAGCATGATCAAACAAAAAATTATTTCTATATATATCACCAAGTGCTTGGCCATTCTATTAGTGAATGTCGATCCTTGAAGGACAAAATATAACAAATTCTTGATTCTAGTGCCATCACTCTTTTATCTATTGATGCTCTTGGACATATTTTCTTCGCATGACAAGTGATATCGAGGATTACCTCTATCTTGTTCAATCTAAATGATAAACCTTCTTCAATTGCATTGATCCTCATTGTGTGGCACTTGTAGCTTTCATTGTTTGCTAACTGCCATTCATGGTGGTACAATCTTATGTGCAACCTTACGATTTTTCTATGGTAGCAAAATAATAATCTCTAGCATGCTTGTCCTCACCTACACACTAGGGACAAGAAAATATTGATTTTAGAGGTGTGAATCCTTCTTTAGGATCCCCTCTGTTCTATACTATACTCTCTTGTGCATTCTTACATTCACCCTATCTATCTTTTCCCTCTACAATGCTTATCAAAATATCTCTATCGATAAGGGTTTTCCTCCATAGCGAGATTGGTTCCTATCACATGTTTAGTAGTGGCTTTCCTCCATAGCGGGGTTGGTTCTACCAATTTTTTTATTTGGTAGTGGCTTTCCTCCACAATGGGGTTGGTTCTAGACTAAATTGTGATCACCTAGCATAACACAACTTGCTTCTAATGTGAGCTATCCTTTTAATCATTATCATCTATGTGACCCATAGTGATACAATAAGCTAGTTCAGGTTGATTCATGTAGTCTCATTGAAAATTTGTTTCTTCCTTGTATTTTGGATGCATTCCTTGAAGAAATCAATCCTCACATTCTTCTCTTTGTTTAAGAATTATTCTGTGTTATTTCTTGTCATTTTGGGGACAACACATAGTACTGAGACAACCTCCCCACATCAAGGTCTCTTTCACTTTGTTGACTCAAATTTTTTCTTTTATTTGTTATGTACTTTTTTGTATGTGTTATCCATGTTTTTTATTTCTAAATATCTATATATTCTAACCTCGTGATTTGATAACTTTTTTATTTTCTAACCTTGTCTTATGCAAATATTTCCTATCTAATATGTTTGTGCTATAGATCTTCACCCTAGGGGTATGCTTCCTTGGTTTGAAGAGTTATCTATTTACTCTACAATATCCTTTTGGAATCATGATGCTATTTATTTTTAGTAGCTTTACTTTAGTGTGCATATTCATGTAGATTGATAAGCCCACTAAAGTGGGGGAAAATGTAGTAGCAAAAATTGCACACCCTTGCAATTTCACCTAAACTCTTGTATCCCATTTAGTGTCCACTCCATTAGTATTTTTTTAGGCTCATCATAGCCCTTGAATCATCCTTTTTATCTCTCGAGATGCTCAAGGTCCTTGTCAACAACTACCTTTCTACATCTGTTTTGTGTTAACCTTGTTTTTTCCTCATTTCCCACCATTTTTTAGCATGATTTTTCTAGAAACTAGTACCTCGTGTGGAAATCTATGCACCACAATAGCGTCCCATTACACAGCGTCCCACAACATTTTATTTTTCAAAGGTTTTTCCTAAGATTTTTTCCACTTGTCACCTACTCAGGTTAGTGGAAAAGGCTTAGGATGATTTGTAATGACTCTACATACTCCTTTTTTCCCCTCTTTTCTCTTTTAAATCCATCTTTTCACTCCACACTCTCTCTCTTGGATTTTTCCTTTCACTCTTGGACATTCTCCTTGGCTATATCTCTTTCTCAAGCTTGCACAACTCTCTAAGCTCGCTACAACAGTCTCAAAGCTCTCATAACTCTCTTAGATCTCATAGCTCTCTCTTTCTCTCCCTCCCTTGGATTACTCAATCCTTGTAGGTAATTTATCCATTTTTCTTATATCTTTGAGAGTTTTGCGATTTATCTATTGGAAGCTTGAGTTTTTTGTGAGTTGTTTGGGTGTTGTCGTTGATGTCAACCGGTTGTATAAAGAGAACTCATGTGTTGGAATACTGGTAGTGTTGATGATGTCAAGCCTTGAGTTGTTAGTATTGGTGTCAACACATTGTATTGGTGTTGTCATTAATGTCTTACTTCAGTATAGTTGTAGAGGTTGTTGGTACAACTTGTGTTGGGGGATATTTTTGATGTTGGAGAGCATTGCACTATGTTTTGGTGTTTTCATTAATGTTGTCATTGATGCATGCTATAAGTAATGTTGTTGATGAAGTTGGTTCACTTGGTTTCCAAGTGCTTTTGAGAAAATTTGAATAAGAGAGAGTTTATTGTGATAGAGTGGTGTTCAATGTTCTGCTCCACATTTCTTCATGATTGAAGATATTCCTATGTATTTTGGAAATGATGATCATAGGTTTTTAAAGGTGTTATATCCAAAGTTTTAGGTTTTGAATCATTCTATAGTAGAAGATGTGTTTGAAAGAATGTCTGTCTAGTAAAATAGGATGTCTAGGAGAAATGAGATTGCTCCACATTTCTCCATAGTAAAGGTTCTTTTCTTGCAGATCTAGGAACATGCTTATATTGACTATATCTACCTTTCCTTGAAATTTTAGGTTCTTTGGTGCTCTGCAAGGTTGTTTGGTGTGCTAGTGTGTCTAGTTGCACAAAATGAAGGTGTTCTTAAGTGTATTGTGGTTGTAGTAGTAGTGGTGAATATTCTGATGATGTGGAATATTTTGAGAAGTTTTGGAATTTTTTTGTGTGGTCCATGAGATGTTTCTACACTTGGAGAAGTATGTTTGGAATCTCTTGTTAAAGTTAGTACAGGTTTGGCAGACCTAGCATGCTAGTGCTAATTGTGGTGGATGGTTGTTGTTTTGTGTCGACCTATTTGATGTTGCATGATTGAGTTGCATACGTTTCCTTAAGGTTGACGTAATTGAGATTGTTTTAGGTTGAGGATGGTATAAATACAATGCGAGTTGGTGTGTGAATGAAGTGTAGAGTGTGTGTAATGCAAATTATGTGAAATTGATCAAGTGTGGTGATTTGAATGTGAGCTTTAATGCCTATGACCCCAAATGGAGTGAACAAAAGGTGTCTACATTTTAGTTTGTTGAATGAGTTGTTTATGCTCTAGTGGAACTATACCTTTAGAATAAGTGATATGAATTGTTAGCAATTCAAATTGGTAGTGAGCCACCCGTTCTCCTTCTTTCTTCTAGATAGTGAGTCCTAAATTACAGTTATCCCTTATTTCTTTTGGGTAGTGAGCCTATTGTATCTAGTATTTCTATTACTTTATATTGTGATTTAATCCTTACTGTGGGTTTTCCATTCTTTGGTTTTCCATGTAAATCTAGTGTTCTTATGTGTTTGGATGCATTTCCATTACTATTTCTCATGTTTACATTCTACTAATTCATGATAAGGGTTTACATGCTAATACATATTTGAAAGTTAATGAAGGTTTTAACATGTTTTGGCGGTCCCTTTTTGGACCCTATTGTTTTTTTGCTGCTATCATTTCTTTTTGGGATAGCTATCTATTTAATTGGAATTTTTTTTGCTCTATCTTTGTATGTTTAAACTTTGTGGTTTCAGGTCCCTGTAAAACCTATTTTTTCCTTTTCAAAAACATGTTTTGATTAGGATTCTCTGATCTAGTTTTTTAAATTCATTGACTAGAAATTATTAAGGGAGTCATATAATAATATCAAAATATAGTCATGTTTTTAGATTATTTTAGTAGTGTAACAAATAATTATGTTGTCTATGAACGAATTACATTCAGTTTTATGTCTTTTCCTAAGATAAGGAAGACTCTATGATGTAGATATAATCTTTAAGAAATACCCACAATAGTGTAGAACCAACAACCTACCCTAAATTACAATCTCCTGTGTATGAGTACATATATTTGTTTACCAAAATAATGTTGGGTTTACCAACATGATTTAAGGAACTTAATTTTTCCATAAAAATTATTCTAGCAACAAAATCAATCATGAGAGCACCATAAATAACATGATCATAATGAATTTGAATTGGTTATAAATATAAATACATAGGAACTTCTAGAAAATGGTTTTTTGATGCCAAGTATGTCCCCTAAAGCCATGATAGTAATTTTCTAAAGAAAGATACCACCTTATGATTTTTTTTTAATATCAATAAGTGAACAATGTTACAATAAAAAAAATAGCTTCTTTTCTCTCATTATTGATTTGATTTGATGAAAGGTCCTAGTATTTTATCATGTAAAGATTTGAGATCAAGTTATCACTAGATGTGGAACCTAAGAAATCATATATTTTCAAGATAATATTTCTAAAGTTATGTATGAAAAAAATATGTTTTTTTTGTTGTACCCTCTAGGGTGAGTGTCATACCAAAAAATCAGGTCTAATAAATATCTTAATAATTCAACGGATCAATTTGTTATAATATTTTAGATGATATTTTGGTATGTTAATAGAATGACAAATATTAAGAGTATATGAGTATAGTATTGCAATTCCTTAGATAAAATTATTATTGATCATTTTATAGGAGATTCAATACTTAGGACATACTATGTTAGTTGATAGAATATTAGTCATTGTAGTGAAGACACACACCATAATAGATTGGATTGTATTAAATTATGTTGTAGAAATATATTGTATTTTTCATCTCTTGGGATATTGTCAAAGGTTTGTGTTGAGAGGTGTCATACATATTGCATATTATAGTGATATATTATTGATTGAATTTTAGTGTATCCCACTTAACATGCCACTTATTCCATGTGTAATTTATATTATGATGCATGAAAGACAATATACAATGTCATGAAATATGTGTAAGAGAATCATTAACATTGTTAAATGCATAAGATGCAAATATTCTATGATATGTATAAGAAAATGTAAGAGGGAGGTTACATAATGAACTAATTAAAATTGTGACCAACTTATGATGTTTAAGAATGGCTCATGCAAATACTTTGAGGTGAGATAATGAGACTAAAATATGTTATGATAGATTTATGACCCAAAATTTAAATCATATTTTTATCACATTGACCATCATAGAGGAAACCATTGAAATTTATGTTTTAGAATTAGATTCCATGTTTAGTGCACAAATTCTTAGTCCATAGTTTTGTAAACCACTCATAGTTTATGGTTTCAAGTTCTATAATGAAGGTTTTCATTGAATGAGATAAATGAGATCTATAATTAAGGTTTTAAAAATAAGGTAGCAAGCTAAGGGATCTTGATCTTAGGTGAAACTCCATGTTTAAGTGTACTTGAGTCAAAGTAGTACTAGGATGGATGATCTCCCAAGATTTTTTTATGTTTCACTCTTGTGAGCATCACCTACATATAGTATGTTATTGTGCTAATTGGACCATTTATGCTCATCATAAATAAGTTTGTTTGAATCACTACTCATTAAATATGGGTCAATGAATTTGAATAAAAACCTACCAATTGAATCCTAATAAAAAATAATAATTTTCTACACCATGAAAAAACCTCCTAATTGTCATTGGATGAGCTAAGGATGATTTATAATGAATGGTTTATAAGTAACAACACTTGATAAATTCATTACAAATAAGTTAGCATGCTAGTTGGTTTTTATCTTGGATGAAACTCTATAGATAAGTGTGTTTGAGTCAAAGTAGTACTATGATAGGTGACCTCCAACAAAGTCCCTATGCTTTTCCCTTATGAGCATCACCTAGATTTAATGAGGGCTAATTGGACCAGTCTATTGCACAAACAATTGTTGCACCAAAAGATCAACATGTTAATGCCCGACACAATTACCAAAGTTAATGAATCCAAGAGAGGCAGTTAAGACATGTCACAAACCCGAGTGCTGCACTACACATCACAAGGAGACTAAGGGCACACACCTTGCAACAACCCCCTCAACACAAGCGAGGGGTTCAAACCCATGACCTAGGCTTCGATACCAATTGTTGCATAGACAATTGTCATTGCACCAAAAGACCAACCTATTAATCCCCAGTACAACTCCCAAAGTTAATGAATCCACAAAAGGTGGTTAAGCCATGTCACAAACCTAAGTGCTATGCTATACATCACAAGGAGACCAAGGACACACACCTTATAACACATTCATGGTCATGAAAAAATATTTCATGTGAACCGCTACTCATGAACTATGGGTCAATTAGTTTGACTTTAAAACTACATAGTTGAATCCTAATAAAACATCAAAAAAAAAAAAAGATTGAAAGTGATACATGTAATTAGTTTTATATCTCTACATGAATTTGATCAACCCTACAAAAAATTTATGTCACACAAGTATTCTAAAAACTAGTAAAACCTCAAAAGTTAAATCAACAAGGTTTTTGATAGGGATAGACTATTACTCTATAGGATCTATTTATTCATTCCTAGCTAATTCACACTTTTTAAATGGAAATTAGACATGAATTTTTATTTGATAAGTTTCCAAAATAATAGCTCTACATCTTTAAATAAGATAAGGTGCTTGTGAAAAAATTGGCAATAATTCTCAACAATGAAGAAGGATTTTGCAAAATACCTTAATACTATGTGAAAATCATTATGAAGATTTATCAAAAAAAATTATGTGTAAGTGAAATAACCAATATTATATTATGTTTTTGAAAAGGAAAAAACAAGTTTTATAGGGACCTGAAACCGCAGAGTTTAAACAACAAAAGATAACAAAATAAGTCCAAACAAGCAGACAGCTGTCCCAAAAAGGAAATGACAGCACAAAGAGACAATAGGGTCCAAAAAAGGACTACCCAAAAAAACCAGAAACAAACACCACCGCACTACTCCAAGGTGTTCAACAACTCCTCAGCCTCCTTTTCAACATCCTTCATATCTTGTAACCCCTGCTTGAGGATTTGAGTTGTATGTGACGAAGTCAGGGTCTTCCTCTTAGTGTTAGCCCGGGTACGAGTCAAAATTCCATCACCAGCAGATCTGCAACAACCTCTGTCTGCATCCAAATCCACAACCAGCGAACCCTTTTGATTTTTTTTGAGCTTTTCCACCATAGCATTGATGATGATGGTGTTATGCCTGGCAATTTTGTGATTGTTCGCCATAGTGGCCCTAATATTTTGGCCTATCTTGGACATATTGCACTTGATACTAGTCAATCTTTCCTCCTGAGAAAGCTGTCTTTTCCTTGGTAAAGGGGTATCCTGTCCTTCATTCTCTTTACGACACCAGCTAATCTTCTACTCCAAATCCATGACCCTATTGCTTAGATCTATATTACGGCCTTTCAAATCACAGAATTCCTTCTGGGTCCACTTGAGAATAGTGAAAAGGCCATCCATGCTTTTTTCTGCCACACTCATAATGTCCTCAGGTTTGAGCTTATTCAAGGCTGAATTAATTTCATCCTGATTAGGGGAATCATAAGGGGTATTCCCAAATCTTCCAGACGCAGGGCACTAGGGGCTGACTCCTTACTGACCATAGGTTTATTAGAAATAATTTCCATGGAATTCCCAGAATACAAGACAAGTTTCGTCACAGAGGTACCTTTAAGACCAGAGACCAAACCCAGAGTAGGGTAGCCAAGAGACGGCTGGGGATTAAGACAGGGCGGCGAAGCAAAACCCGGGCTAGGGCATTCATGCAGAGGCTGCAACTTAGGACATGATGGTGGAGCAGAATCCTTAAGGGCATTCCGACAAGATCGGGACTGGGGAGTATAGGTATTAGGACCATTAGGGGTACAAGCAGGGGGGGCCCGGGGGTCGTTCTCCCTACTACTTTTTGTATCCTCATCATCCAATTCTCCAATATCAATAATTTTAGGCAAAGTAGGTAAGTTTTGATAATGCTCAAATATGAGCCTGACAAGACCAGGGTGAATAATAGCATTCCTCCTAGGGTTTCTTTCAACTTCATCAAGGCAATTCTTCAAAGAAGAGAATAAGTAAAAAGGAAGAGAGATACGAACCTTGTGACGGAAGTGGTTCAGAATGGCAAAGTGGTAACCATACACTCTGGTGAAGCACCCATCAACCGTGATATACTCCATAATAACCAATATTATATTATGTTACACATGTTATACTAGATTATTATTTTATAGGAAAGAACATGATTCAAATTGGAGAAAAAAACTTTGAATGAGTCATCATGTTTGAGTCACTAAATTAGGAGATTAAGTAAAAATTAACATAAATGTGCTAAAATAGCAAGCTATCTACTTAAGAAAATATCTCTAAAAAGATGTCTCTATATGTGATAAGACATGTCTACACTATACATCTAACCTAAAAAATATTATCCTAAGTTATATAATAGGATAAGAAATTTAACTAATGCATAAATATGATGCATTGAGTTGCTAGCATTCAAGGTCAAGACTATAATAGAAATATCCTAATTACTATAGAACAATCAACCATTTACATTTCCTTTCAATGGTCATTTGATAGGAACCTATGCTCCCTTTGAGACTATAACTATTCTTATCAATAGGCTTAATTATATATGTATGGTTGAATTCACTATTGAACGAGAGGAAACTAAAACAAAAACTAAACCTAAATGGAAACCGATTGAAAAAACTAATGATATATGTGCATATTTGGCATTTCATTTGGCGATCTTGAGCTATCAAATTAAAATTTTAATAGATTGGAAGTCCAATTTGAGAGAAAAACAAGACCACTAGATGTTTAGATGAAATCATTGAAGAAGAGTTTTCAAACACAAAATTTATTCATGCGACTATTGGTACGAAAAATTTGCTAGTATAGAGATACCTAAAAATTAGGGAATTCTACTAATGGACATGCATCCCCATGGTAGAAACAACTACATACATTATTCTTGATGGAGAACAAGAGGAACCTCACCCTCTACACGAGTTTCTTGAATTTTAATAGTGTGCTACGTATTACAAAAACATGTTTAAATTCTCTCCTATCATCCTTCTCCTCCCCTTGACTTTCTCTTCTTTTTTGGTTTGTGTGACTCACATGCTTCCCTCACCAACCTCTCCCCTATTTCTATCCAAGTCTGCTATCTATTCTTCATTTCTCTCTCTATCTGCTAATCATCCTGATGATGGATCATGGAGTATGATCCGAAACGTTGATGGAAAAAATCACACACAGTTTAATCCAGAAATCTTGATTACTAATGATCATGGACTATGGAAACAAAATGTTATTAATGTTTAAAAACTCATGAGAAATTTTAATAACTTGAAAATAAATCTATCCAAAAAATATTTCACATATTTGACACTAGATAATTAAAGATCCTTCTTAATGTTGAAATAAAATCTAGTTTGAGACATAAAATTAGAGTAAAATTTAAAAAATTGA